>PISX010015180.1:0-50516 GCA_004024625.1 Mellivora capensis | reverse complement strand
CTAGATGTCCATCAACAGATGAATGGATAAAGAAGATGTGGTATATATACACAATGGAATACTATGCAGCCATCAAAAGAAATGAAATCTTGCCATTTGCAATGACGTGGATGGAACTAGAGGGTATCATGCTTAGTGAAATAAGTCAATCAGAGAAAGACAACTATCATATGATATCCCTGATATGAGGAAGTGGAGAGGCAACATGGGGGGTTGGGGGGTAGGAAAAGAAGAAAAGAAACAAGATGGGATCGGGAGGGAGACAAACCATAAGTGACTCTTAATCTCACAAAACAAACTGAGGGTTGCTGGGGGGAGGGGAGTCGGACATTGGGGAGGGTATGTGCTATGGTTAGTGCTGTGAAGTGTGTAAACCTGGCGATTCACAGACATGTACCCCTGGGGATAAAAATACTTTATATGTTTATAAAAAATAAAAAAAATTAAAAAAAAAATTTGGGATTAGTCTCTGATTAGTGCCCAAATCTGAAATGCTCCTAGCTGGAAACACACTCATTCCTCGGTAGGAAGCTGTACTGTCTTATTTGGCATAAATGCTGATTGCCCAGTATTAATTTGAAGGCTACTGAAGGTTCCATGGTTATGCCCACAGACCAAAGCCTCCCGCACAGGTTCCAATCTTTCTACCACCATCAACCCAGTCATCCTAGAGAGACTCCCTGTTTTCCATGCTGAACTAGGATAACACCTCAACTCCCGAATCCTGATCTTTGGCCTGTGATAAATATTTATTTATTTATTTATTTATTTATTTATTTATTTATTGGCTGCTCCACATTGAATCTTTTTTCTTATGTTGGAAGAATTTTGACCCTACAAGTTTTACTGAAAAGAAGATCTTGACTCTGTTATAAACGTCAAAGACTGAATTTCTAATCTTCTGTGGCTAGAGTGGGATACATGACATGGGCTCAGCCAATCAGATAAAACCATCTGGACTTTATCTGGGAGCTAGCTTCTAAGGGCTGTAGGGTTGGGGCCCAGTGGCCCATGCCGGTGGTGCTGGGAGAAGAGCCCTTAGTTCCAGGGCTCACCAGTGGCTGTGGAGGACTCCTCACAGTGGTTTCCGTGGAGTGCCTTCGGCTGTGGATCTTCCTGGCAGTTCTGCAAATGACCCATCATATTTCTAATAAATGACTTTTCTGCTTAGACCAGTCAGAATGTATCAAGTTTCAAATAGGAGAAAAGAAATAACCCTAGGCCTTTCCACTGGGGGAATTTAATATCAGGAGTTTCATACAGTGTGATGGAAAAAGCTGGAAAGCCAAACAAGGAGTGGTGAGCCTGTTGAACTGGGGTCCAGGTGGGAGGAACTGTGTTTTCAGATCCCATAGGCTAGGGCTGACCCAAGGGAGCTTGAATCATACCTGGCCTGTTTGGTGCCTTAGGCAAAGCAGGAAAGAAAAATACTGCTTCTCCCCTCTTCCCTACTGCCAGGCTCCCACCAGGGCACCGCTGGCGGAATCTACCCAGAGGCCAGCTGCAAGGAACCCTCGTTCTCCAAAATATAGAACAGAGCAAGGGAAAGGCTGGTAATGGATAAGAGAGCCAACACACACATGACCAGCCCACAGAGCATGTCTCTATTGCTTTTGTGTGAGAACATTGCTGATGAGATGCTTAAGGGAGCGTCTGTACATGAAACACAAAAATATATTGGAAGTCAGAATCTACAGCGAAGGTATTGCTCAGGTCAAGGAATATTTCAGCAGAGAAACTATAGGTACATAGAGTCATTACAAACTACTTAGAAATGCTGGTAGCTATGTCTGTTTATTTCACTGTCTCCTACTCTTGGGCTGTTGGCTCTTTCTCTGTTAGCCTGGAACCCAGGGGCAGTCATTATCTTTTGTGAGAGCATTATAGAAATAACTAACTCCCTTTCCAAATTTCCATCTTTCCAGTCTTTTCTAGACTTCTCTTAGCTGCTTGACTCTGAGGTTTTGTTTTCGTCAACTGGTTGGTGTGCCATTGCTTGTGAGAATGAATTAAGTCATTCAGTTGGAAAGTTGGGAGAAGCCCCAAACAATTCTTTGTGATTTTGCTCAGAGCTTCCCCCTGTCCCACGGAGGAGATGGGAAAGGCCTGCCCTCAGGTAGAAGAATTCATTTGTGTAGTTTATGAACCTGGGATCTCAGCTTCTAGAGTTTTCATTGCTTTGCTCTAACCCTGAATCAAAATTAGGACCTGAGTTTTTTCATCTTGGTACCTCCAGGGCTTACCATAGATCAGTATAAGCTTGGTGAAGAAATATATTGAATGAGAAAATGAATGAATAACAACCACTATGACAACTAAGGCATATACTCCATTGTTTGGCCATATGAGATAAGTGTCTACTAACTGATTGCCTTTTCTGTGTTTTTTTTTTTTTCCCCTAGTAGATGGGCATGTGTACCTCACTATCTTTGCTGCTATGAGCAGGAAGATGTTGGGGGAACCCAGAAGCCCAGAAGCTTCAAACATGCGGAAATACAAGGAGATGGCTCTTACTCTTTGCTACTCCAAAGAGATGGCTCAGTGTCCCAGCATGGCACTATTTTGGCTTGAGCCTGCTTTTCTGCCTTTGATCTACATCTCCCCACTCACACTACTGGCCAAGTCAGGCTGGTGCAGAAAATTTCCCTGGGGAGACTTGTAAGCTTATGTCTTTCTCTTTTTAAGTGGAGGATGTCTATGGTGGGGAGAGAATGGGAATTGTTACCTCCAAAAATCAAACTCAATTTTCACTATGGTGAAAGAACATAAAATCAAGGGGAGACCTTAGCTCACAAAGTCTGTCTGTTGTATATGACTTTCCATTATGAGTGACCGTTCCAATGGCAAGAGTGTTCTAAAGCCCTGTAGCTTGGAAATAGAAATGGCTGGGTCTCTACTGATAGACTTCCTTTGCCTCCACCTACTTCTCCATGAAAGCCTGCGTGTGCATGAGCGTGTGAGTGTGCGTGCACGCACACACACACACACACACACACAGGTGTTTTCCTGCCAGTCCTGACACCTCCTTCCTGCTGTTAATTTATGACTTCTCTACCCTGGTCTATGTTTTGACTGATGCTCAAGTGACTAGTCTCCCTTTGGGGATCTTTGGGAAACTCCAGGAAGCTAGAAAGGATCCGGATATGGAGTTAACATCTGGTTAGATGAATAATGGGTACAGAGGGACACCTAGCAGGTTGCCAGAGACCAGGAACATGTGCTCTTTAGGGGGGAAATGTTATCACATCTCTTGGGTGGTCCATTTTCCTCTCGATAGAAGATGAATGGACATGAGATTGCCCTGATTCCCTGAAACTGGCCTTTTGGAAAAAAATATTTTTTGGACCAATACCTAGGTTCTCAACTTTAAAACTGGAAGCCCTTGAGCCAGAGTTGTAGGAGTAGGTGTGAACGTGAGAGCCACAAGGGATTCTCAGGAGACCAGCTAATTGGTCTCTCTTACTTGGCCTCTTATTAACCCCAAAGAGAATATTTGGATCACTTTCGATGGTGCAGTTCAGGCCCCATTAACAGGCTTAGAGTTGCCCCCAGGTATCTAGACAGAGAGAAGGTGCACATTTGGGGGGAATTCTTTAAATACCATAAATGTTTCTCTCTGCCTCTCACACTTGATGTGCAGGAGTGTGCATGGGTATGTTTGCTTCCCTTACTAGCATCTTCCTTTTGTTTTCCTTAAAGACTTTATTTTTAAGTAATCTCTACATGTAACATGGGGCTTGAACTCACAACCCTGAGATCAAGAGTCACATTCTCTACTGACTGAGCCAGCTAAGCTCTCCTCACTAGCACCTTTCTGTTTCTCTTTCTTATTCTTTTCTGTTGCATCTCTGGCTGGGTCTGTCTAGTTCTGTCTCCTCCTGCCTCTGTCTCGTTCTCTGATTTGGTTTCCTCTTGTTTTTTTCTTTTTCTTTCTTTTTTTTTAAGATTTTATTTATTTATTTGAGAGAGAGGCAGTGAGAGAGCATGAGCGAGGAGAAGGTCAGAGGGAGAAGCAGACTCCCCGTGGAGCTGGGAGCCCGATGCGGGACTCGATCCCGGGTCTCCGGGATCATGACCTGAGCCGAAGGCAGTCGTCCAACCAACTGAGCCACCCAGGCGTCCCTCCTCTTGTTTTTTTCTGTTGAGGTTTATTGGTCTTCCTTTTCTGCCTGAGTCTCACGTCCTTGTTGTACTGAGTTGAATAGTGACTACCCTCCTATCCTGCCACCAAATTTACGTCCCACCTGGAACCTCAGAATGCAAGCTTATTTGGAAATAGGGTTGTTAGAAATGAAATGAGATAACTTACAGCAAGGCCACATGGGAGCAGGGTGGGCCCTTAATGCCATGCAGTGGTGTCCTGATAAAGGGAGAAGAGATTCAGTAACAGACTCATCCAGGGAGCACCCACGTGACGACGGACGCAGAGATACACGTGACGCAGCTGCAAGCCAAGGAACACCAAGACTGCTGGCAATAACCAGAAGCCAGGAAAAGGCAAGAAAGGATGCTTTCCTCGAGCCTTCAAAGAGAACAAAGAGACATCTTGATTTCATATTTCTAGCCTCCAGAACTGTGGGATAATATGTTGTTTTAAGCCATCCAGTTTCTGGTAATTTGTTACACCAGCCCAGGAAATGAATACATTTATCACTAGGTTTCTGCATATTTCTCTTCCTTAGCCACAGCTCGTTTTTTCAGATACAAACCATTAACCTCATCCATCGCATTTCTGGCACCGGTTATCGGCTGGCTCCTTCTCTTTGAGGGCAAAGCTCACATCTGCTGGACTCACAGCTCAAAAACTGTGTGGGCTGCTTCCTTGCTCAGAAGTGTCAGAGCCCGTAAATATTTTATGAAGAGAACCTCCTTTTGACCTGATCCTCCCAAGTGAGTATGCCATCTTCAAAAAGCACAGAAAGTCTTAAGAATCTGGGTTTTAAATTTCCATGTGGCCTTGGGCAAGTCTCTTAACCTCTCTGTGCTCCAATGTCTTCACCAATAAAATAAGGAAACCACTTCTGTCTTGCCTGCCTCCAGAGGACGTTGTTAATGTGAAGGAATCTTCAAAGGTACAGAGAAGAATGCACTGCAATTTTATAGCCCTCTGTTATCCAGACTTAGGATGCTGGGATGAACGTGAATATTTATTGAATACCCAGAGAGTAACAGGGACTTTTTTAGAATGTTACTACATTGAATCCTCAAAGCAACTTACCAGATGGGTGATCCCCATTTTTAAGTGAGGAGGAAATGGACTGGGCCAGAAGTGAAGAAATGTCACTTGCATAAGAAATGATAAAGTTCCTAATTAAAATCAGATTTCCTGATATCCAATCAAGAGGTTATTCTACTATATTATGCCATGACCCTCTTATATGTTGATTGATTGATTTTTTTTTTTTTTTAGTGACAGACTTCCTTTTTACTTTGTCATCTCAGGAGAAGTTACTAACCCAATAGAGTCCAGTTCCTTTTATAAGATGAAATTTTTACAAGTATGAATTTTAACAACATGCCCAGAAACCATAGAGGACACATTTTGGTAGAGTAATTGATGAGAACAGACAAGGATCTGTCAGGAGGTAAAGGGTCTGGTGTTTGTAAAATTGAGTTTTAAGGAAACCTTGGGAGGGGACATAGGAAAGACTGCATCCAGGAAGTAGGATTCAGAAGTCACAGTGGGCTAGAGAATACACAAATCTGGGCGCACGATTTGCCCGGGGGGTGGGAAGGTGGGGAAATAATTTAGAGATGTAGAATTTTCTCTCTGTGTGTGTGTCAGAGAGAAAGAGAGATTCCTTTGTCTCAGGCATCTTCTAAAAATGTACATGCTTCAGAAATTATCGCTTTCTCCCCTACTGATTTTCCCCGCTTTCTATGCATCTTCCCACTTGCTGAGTCTCTCCTTCCTTCCAGAGCAATAGGAACGCCAGCTCCTTCTTTGGACATTTATCTGGCATCTGCCTCAGTATGGAGGGGGCCGACCCATTTTCTTCCCTTCTCTAAGTCCCAGTTGTAGCTTTCATCTTCCTACCCTGAGTGTGATTAGGGTGAAGAAAAGCTCGTAAAAAAGAAAATCAAACGTCGGGTAATTACGGCCCATAATTTGTTTATCTTTAAGAAGCCCATGTTGGAGGAGCATTACTCACTCTGAGGATCCCAGCATAGGCAGACGCATCATTTATACTGAAGTATATTATCTGCTGTGATATTTATGATGAAATGAGTTTGCCAGCCATCGTCTATCAGGTCATAAACATCTTACTCAAGCTTGAAAAATGGCTTTTAATACGGTCTTGTTGCAAGATTGGGATGAATGTGCAATGTGTGACTTTCCCACTTCTGCTCCTGGGAATGGGGGGTGCAGGGCTGTGTCCCAGGGTGGGGAGCCATGTTTGTTTGCTTTGTTTACACCCCCACCCCCTCATCTATCCAGTGAGAACACGGGTTCTTTAAAACCAAATCCTTATCTTACTCATCTTTGCGTCCCCTGTGTCACAGAGAAGGGGTTTACAATCACGTGACTGATTGTAAACAAATCAATAAAATGGAATAAAACAAACGGATTCACGTGTGAGGGTGTTTAGATTCTAGGTTCATAAACTCATGAATTCCTGGGAAAAATAGAATAAATACTTAACATCACTTGAGATCATTTATTTTTTTTTTCGCTCATTTATTCTATTATGCATTTGCTCATTCATTCCACAAGTGCCCATTAAGAACTATTGTGTGCAAGGCTCTGTACTAGGTGCTGTGTGGGCTAAAATGATGAATGAGACATGGCTTCTACTTTCAAGTAGCTTATGGTCTAATATTGAAGGTAAGAGAGAGATAAATGGTACAGAGAAGACAATAAAGCCATTAAAATGCTATGGGTGTTCTGAAGAAGAACAGATCACTTCTAGCTGGAGGCATAGGCAAGAGTGAGAATTTGAATAAGATTAGAATGGATGGTGTTTTTGTTTTTTATTTGTGAGGAAAATAAATCAAAGTTAATCTGGCTTTAGATGTTCACAGGGAATAGGTTATGATACCTTACAGGAAGTAGGTTGTGATATCTTCCAGCATCTAAGGAAGTACTCAGCAAATAAGTCTCAGGCTGGGTGGGAATCAGAGATTCCCCAGGGGCCTCAATAGTGGGAAGTATGACCCTTCTCTTGAGAGTTCCACTGTCAGTGTGACTCAGGGCCAAAGGATTCTCTGTCTTTCTGGCCCAACCTTCAACTTCTGGGACATATAATATGATTAACTAAGTGATGTGTCAGGAGTTCAGCCCCTAATTCAGTTAGGTAGGGCCAGAGGAACTATCAGTAGAAACATGGCTGCCAAGACCTGCTTTTGACAGTTTCTAGAGAGTAAGAGCTGCCTATAGATGGGTAAGACTTGGAAGTCTCTGGACATGGACATGAAGGATGCCTCAGGTATGGGGATGTACAGAACTAAAAGCCTTCCCACGAGGACTCTAGGCTTTGGTTTCCATCTGTCCTTCTGTCCTCAGCTGTGGTCATTAATTCTCAATGTTTGTCTTCTAGATGGGTTTGTGTATGAGTGTATGCTCTTGGACCTGCGTGTGAGTGCGAGCGTAAGCATGCGTGACTGTGACTATTCATGAGTGTATGTGCATGTGTGTGCACCACTGAGAGCATGAGTGTGTGTGTGAATATGTATGTGTGGGCAGGCATGAGTGTGATCATGCTTTGGGCAGTGGTGGGGAGATCGTAATCAACAGCCCATCTGAAACTTCTCACTCCAAATGAGCTTCTACTTGGCATAGCTTTTATGTGCCAGTGTGAGATGAGTCCCTTGCCCTCCACCTGAGAAAATTACTAAAAGACTAAATGTTCTCTTTTGTTACCCCGTCTTGTATATGCACCAGCCCAGACCATGGAGTGGAGCAGAGAGACACACCTGTTCTTCAGCATGAAGCCCACACCTTCTTCATGCCCAAGCCCACTGATTTCTTTCCCACACAGGAACTCATTTCATCCTCTTGAACTTTCCCTATTTACTCCTTATGATAATCCCTAGGCTGAATATAGCCATCTCCCTCCTTCTCACCCCCTTTCCAGACAAAATAACTGGTTCCAACCACTTCTGTGTGCTCCCTTTCCAGCCCCTGAGTGTTTGTGCTACTCTGCTGTTCACACATTGTGCTTTTCCACTTTCTTCTTGCTTCTCTTTATACTCATGGAAGCTCCGTATTTTCCCAATAGCTTAAGTGGACTTTGTTTCCTTCTCTTCACCGAGGATCAAAAAGAAATGGCTGCCTCTCCAGGGAGGGTCTGTGTGTCTTAGTAGAGAAGTCATTTGCAAAGGCTGGTGGGATGAAATAGCAGGCATGTGTAGTTGAAAAAAAAAATCCTGAATGTCCTTCCTGGCATGAAGACTAGACCCTGTCAACTGCACGAGGGAGAGTGCTGCACATGACTCCCACTGGACTTATGTTTATGGAAGAAATATGGTGGTTCGACCAAATTCTCACGCTCCCCACAAACCCCCATTGTTTCCATGGGAGAGAATAGGAGTCTTGACCACCTCTCCATGCCTTTTATGAAAGAGCCACCTGGCTGGCTCTGCTGGGTTATTCCCCACTGGAGAAAGCTGGTTGCATGCATACCATGGCTATAGCCCTGCAGCACAGGCCCTGATTTATTTATTTTTATTATTTATTTTTTTAAGTAAATTGACATGCAACATCCTGTTAGTTTCAGGTATATATTATAGTGATGTGATATTTTTGTGCACCTGATATTTTATCAGCTGCAGTTCATTTGTAAATTATTCGCCTCTCAAGAGTCAGCAGCCCATCCTCATCACCGTAAGGACTAAGTGAGGAACTGTACTTTGAGGATCTTGCATAGTGCTTAGCATATAAAAGGCATTTAATAGATGGAAGCCAACTGGTCTTAGTAAGTACAGCTAGAAATGATAAATGTTCAATTCTTAGGAGAGTTGAAGTTGGAGGTAAGGGGCCCTGTTGGGTGGCTACTGTCCAGGAGAGAAGATGATGAGGGCAATGATGATCAGAATGGCAAAGAAGGCAGAGATTTAAGAACTGTTAGGAGGCCAAGTCTTCAGGACTTCCTGGTCAACTGGGTGTTGGAGGGAAAGAGAGCACCAAGGATGATATCCAAGATTTCCCTTAGCCAGCTGGGAAAATGATGGTGCAGTTAACAGAATGTTAAGGGGAGAAGGAGGCTTATGGGGGAGTATAAAACATTGAGTGTTGTACATGTTGAGTGTGCTTAGAAGACACCCAAGTGAGGACCGACAGCCAGCAGGCAGTGCACCGGGAGACTGAAATTAAGGAGGAGGTGAGGATTGGGAACATCACTTCTTCTGGGCCATACCCAAGCCCAGAAATTAGCGATGACTGTAAATGTTTCTTCTTGACCTCATTAGTCTTGCATCTTCCTTACTCTCTATTTGTGTGCTGAGCAGAATATCACTAATGTGTAGAAAACCAAATTGCCGGGCCTAGATTCCTGATCCCGCCATGATGTTTCCTGCCTTTTGGAGTGGCTCCTATCTTCCAGTGCCCAATAGTCTAGCTCCCTGAATATTTACTTCTTTATTTGCTTTTAATAATTAAGCACTAAGGAAGTGGCTTTGATTGTCAGTCTCACTCTCGGGGTTAATTAGATATTTCTAAATAACTTGCCAAATGCTTGCTTTTGTCCCAAGCTTGGCTCCCCCTATCTCTCCCTTTCCCCAAACACTGATTTCTCTGGAGAGCTCTTGTTGGAGAATTGACTAGAGCTAATTATTCCAGATAATTAAGATCGCTAAGCAAAGCAATTTAATTCTTTCTATTTCTCTCTCTCTCTCTCTCTCTCTTTTTTGGAGAAATGTTAATGCCTACATAGCACACACCATCAATAAAACTCCTTTTAAGAGGTTAAGTTGGCCGAACACAGTATTGAATTGAGAATGACTGGGATCAAATGAAATCCAGTAAAGATATTTAGCAGAGTAATGAAGTTTATTCGGGAACAAATGGCTTTTCCTTATCAGAGTTTGCTTTTACTTGAGGCCGTGTTGAAATGGGGAAGAACCAATCAGCCTAAGGCAATCGTGTGCAAAGAAGTTTGTTTTCCAGCGCTCACCTTCTGTGTTTGTCCTATATCACCATCCTCTGCCCTTTAGTCCCTCTCCCTCCTAAATGTAAGGTCTTGGACTCTGGCTTTTCCCTCTTTCTCTTTACCTTCCAGTACCGCACTCCTCTCAAGTGTCCTACGCATCACAGATATGTGACAGCTAGGTCAGATCCAAGGTGACAACTTTCAGGGGAGGGTTGGAAAAACAACCTGAACGGTGTTGCCAACATTGAAACATTTGTAGATTTCACACAGACCCAGCTTCGAGAAGCCTGGTATTCCCGTACGGTAATTACCGACTGAAAAGGCAGTCGCTGTCCCCTTTAGACCAGGCACGTGGGCCCCAACTTGCCAACACCCCGTGTTAATTGTCTTCATGTATTGCCACCCTCGCTTGGTCCTGTGGGCATTCAGAATTGAAATCCCCAATGCAAACTGCTCTTTTCTCTTCCTCCCTTCCCCGTGATACCCACACCAGCATTTTCTCTTTTCTCAGACAGACTTTAATTTTGTGATAGGATAACAATTTGATAAGACATATCCATTTATTGAGACTAAGTGACTGATAGTCTGCTTAATCCCACCAAGGATGATGCATTTCCAGAGAGTTTCACTTGGACCTCTCACTGTCAAGACTTGGGGTCACGTGCCAAAGGAAAGTGAAGCATATTCTGTGTAGTGTCAGAGGAGTATTGTGGATATAGCCAGGGTTTTCTGGGTTGTCTTCAGATACTTCCACAGTCACAGTGTCCTCTAGTGGACAGAGAATGGGCTTTGTAGGCAAACAGATCTGGGTTCACATCTGGATCGTCACTTATCTTTGGCACCTCCTTGTGTCTGAGCCTCAGCTTCCACATCTGGAAGTTGAGCTTGTTCTTAGGATTGTTGGAAGGTCCTTTTGAGCCGGCAGGTGTAAAGTGCCTAAAACATTGGAACTGCCCAAGAAATGTTCCTTTTCCCCTGCCGCCTTTCCTTTCCTTTGGGCCTGGGGATAGATATACTGAATGTGTCTGGATGACCATAGCATCACCATCTGATTTCCCCCGCCCCCTGACCCGTCCCGAGAGAGAGCACAAGGGACTGGGGGGAGGGGGAGAGGGAGAGGGAGAGAGAGAATCTCAAGCAGACTCCCTGCTGAGCACAGAGCCCAACATGGGCCTCAATCTCCCGACCCTGAGATCATCACCTGAGCTGAAATCAAGAGTCAGACACTTAACTGACTGAGCCACCCAGGTGCCTCTGTCTGATTTTTTATTTACAAAGTATTATATTTAAAATAAATGTCAGAAAACACATTCATCATTAGAAAAGCATGTACTGGGGCCCCTGGGTGGCTCAGAGTGTTAAGCCTCTGCCTTTAGCTCAGGTCATGATCACAGGGTCCAGGGATCAAGCCCCGCATCTGGCTCTCTGCTCAACGGGGATCCTGGTTCCCTCTCTCTCTCTCTGCCTGCCTCTCTGCCTACTTGTGATCTCTCTCTGTCAAATAAATAAATAAAATCTTAAAAAAAAAGAAAGAAAAGCATGTACTTAAATTAATTGATTTGGTGACGTACATACACAGCCATTGACCTAGCTAGAAACTACGTGAAGCATAATTCATTCACTTATTCATTCTTTTATTAGTGTACCTATTTATTTAATAAACCTTAATTGGGTATAGTATTCACCAGCTTTTACTAGGTTATGATGTGGTTAGAAATAAACCCAAACTTCCATGACCTAAAACCAAACACTCATTTCTTCTTCATATTATGTACTAATCACAGGTCAGCTCTGCTTATGGTCCTGTTCCTAGATATGTTCTGGCTCCTGGGACCCAGGATGAAGGAGCGACCTCTGTCTGGGACATGCTGTTCTCATAGCAGAGGAGGGAAGGGAACAGGTAAAATCATGTAATGCTTCTTGAAGCTTCTTTTTGAAATTGGCTGTCACTTCCACTCATATCTTATTGGCTAAACGAGTCACATGATCACGCACGGTGTCAACGGGCAGGGAAACTACTCTTTCCCTTAGGAGAGCACTGCAGGTCATGTGCAGTAGGGAGGGACTATTAATTCTCTTACAGAGAAGAGGGATGTGGGTATTGGGAAAATGAACTCTAAGTGCTGGGCATAACCAAAGGATGAGCCATGTACTGTGTTCCCCAAGAACTCACAGCTCAGAGAGGAAGAGGGACCTGACAGTTACAGCGACACGTGATTGATGGCTATGCCATCTCACAGGGAGCACTGATCTGAGTCATTTACATGTATTGAACAGTTTAATTCTCATACAACTCTCTGAAGTAGAAACTGTTATTATCTCTACTGTATTTTTAAAGTGAGCAACAGAGACATCCAGCAATCAAGAAAGTGAACTCCAGATGACATAAGCAAGGGGCACCTGGCTGGCTCAGTCGGTGTAGCACGAGACTCCTGATCCTGGGGTTGAGAGTTCGAACCCCACGTTGGACATAGAGATTCCTAAAATATATACATATATATATATATTTTTTTTTTCTTTTTCTTTCTTTCTTTTTTAAAAAAAGATCACACAAGTGATATGCAGCAGAGATTAGACTCAAGCCCAGGTCATCCAGCGCAGGTATCTCTTTCCTTAACCATGGCACTGGACAGTTGGCCTGGTTGTGACATTTGAGTGTCACAGAGGCTCTGGTGATAGAGGCTGGGGGTGGGGGAGTGGTGACAGTAGAGAGACTCTCCTTAAATACTGAGGAGGAGTTAGCCAGCTAGAGGAGAAGACCCTCCTGATGGAGAGGAAAGAGGGGACAGAGGCTCAGAGTGGAGCCATGTCCTGAGTGTGGCAACGCGAGCACCACGGTGCTGCTGAAGCCAGAGGTGTGTGGCTGCAGAGTCAGAAAGGGGTCAGGGCCTGGGATTAGCTTGTATTTTGAAGTCACTGGGGAGCCATTTAGGGTGGATTTGGGAGCATAGGGTAGAAGTGGGGAGACTAGTAGGAGACAATTGCAGTATACTCCTCTATCCTCTTCCCTCAAAGGGACTTTCTGTTAGGAAATGATGTCTCTGATTTCAATGATCATTTTTCCTAGCTGTCAGCCTCTGTCTCCCTGGGGCAGGGGCGCCGAGTGTGAAGCTGGGGCTGGGGGGCCACGTGTGGGTGGGCTCGCCGTCTTCTCTCCGCATCACATTGTACTGTCCTCCACAGGTCTGTAGACACACTGAGCATTTCTGTTTTCCCTCAGAAGCAGGATGTTGGCAGCTTTTTTCTTCTCAAGGGTATTGCACTGAATGTTATTTATTGTTCTTCCTCTGAATTCAGTGGTGTCTTTTTTTCAGTTTCCTTCTGACAGATGATTTGCTCTTGAACAATTAACAGACTGAAGGCTGTGTTCCATCTCCTCACGGGCTCCCGCCAGTCACCCTTGGGAGCACAGGAGAAAAGCTTTCTTCTTGATCCTATTACTGCTGCCCGGCATCGAGAAGGATTAATTAACCCACCAGGTTTTGCTTCATTACCAGGAAGAAGGAAAAGCCCATGACAGTAGAATTCAAACCTGGAAGATGCGAGGCACCCAGGAGTCCTTCTAAGACTCAGCCGGGCTGTGTGGTGCGGTGGTTGGGGGTGGGGAGTTACACATTCTCTTGGCCCTTGTGTATCATGCTCAGAATTCATACCTCAGCTCCACAAGATCGACTGTGTACTCTGACCTGAGCCCCAGAGAGGCCAATCAGAAACAGAAGCTTCTCGTCTCTCAGAAGCGTACTGTCTAGTAGGAATTGGAGAGCTGAATCATGCCTGCTTCCCCGGGTTGTGAGAATTCATTAGCTGTGGTACCATGTGTGAAAGTGCTTTGTAACGAAGCATTATGTCAATGTTGTTGTCACTTCCAGATTGATACTCAAACATTCTCACAATTGTTGCACAGTTGCTAGGGCAGAGGACTATCCTTGGAGCTAGTAGTTATGTGAAAGAATTTGGAGACATTGGCTCTGCTGTGTGAGGGGTTACAAAAGCTGCACATGTGAGATAGTTTAACCACAAAATCAGAGCCTCCTAGAAGTTTCGTGTCACGTGATATCCATGACTGGTTGGCTGTGGCCATCTGGAGTATCAGGGCTTCTGAAGCTCTTTCTAGGCTCAGTTTAAAAGGATGGAGCAGATTAGGGGGCACCTGGGTGGCTCAGTTAATTAATCATTCGACTCTTTGGCACAGGTCGTGATCTCAGGGTCCTGAGATGGAGCCCCAGCAGGAGCTCTGTGCTCAGCGTGGAGTCTCCTTGAGATTCTCTCTCTCTGCACTCCCCACCCCCCACTCATGCACATGCTCTCTTTCTCTAAAAAAAATTAAATAAAATATATAAATAAAATATTTCAAAGGATGTAGCAGATTAGAAATAAATGTCATGGTCACAAGCTTGGCTTGTGGTGATACACATACTAGATATTTATAATGCTTGATACTAGTTAGTACACTGGATGATTAAAATAACTGTTAGAGTAATTTAGCAAAAGTTGGCACCTGTGTGGGCTTGTGTGGTTAGCGAATGATGTAGAAGAGTTGGTTGAAAGTTGAGGTTGGCCTTGAATTATGGGCAGAATTTCAGTGGGGGGTGAGAGGAAGACTATTTCAGAGAACAGCTACAAAATGCAGATCGCCAAGGAGGAAGGAATGGATGGTACAGTATAGAGAACCCTGAAGAGAGTCAGGAGACCTGATTCAAAGGCTGCCGTCTTCCGGAGGTGAGCCATGTGTCTTGTGGTGCTGTGGCCCTTACGGTCTCAGAGTTTTCATACATAAAATCATACAGCTTGACCTGATGTTCTTAAACATTCTTTCTAATTGTGCAAAACAGTGCATCTGTGGGCTAGATGAACCTTTACCAAATTGTACTTCATGGAACAATGGTCCCATTAGCTGCTCTGTGAAAAATGAGTTTCATCATCAAATAATTTGGAGGAAATTCTGAGTTCTATAGACTGTTGATTCCTATTCCTGTCCTTCCATTCTTTCTTGAGTCAGCTTCAACTGGTCCTTAGAGCTGGGGTTGGCTTTTATTATAATTTTTATTATGATGGTAGTAAAGATGGGAAAAGGTGTATTCCACAGACATTTCAAAATATAAATCAATAGAACTTGGTGATTAATTGCACGCAGGTAATGAAGGGAAGAGTCAAAGCAGAGATGACAAATGTCTCAATCCAGAATGTGGTTAAAATATGCCAAGAGAGTATTGATCCAAAAAAGAGAAGTTGAGCCAGGTTTGGGGACCTGGGACAGAGTTGGGGGAGGGAGAGGGCCATCCTGCAGGCCAGGCACTTCATGGATTTCATAGAAGAGATGCATCTAGACTGCTCAGAGCCACGGACATTTGTTGCAAATGTATAAGAAAGGGTGCAGAAGATGAGGTCATTACCTCAACAGCCACACAGTGTTTGGATCTAGAGTGGCCAACCATCTTGATCTGTCCACACAAGACTTTCAGTTCAAAAGTGGGCAAGTCGTAGGCAAAGAGAATTGGTTGCTCTGTTAGGGCATTAGTTCCCTCACTCTAGGGGGTGGATAGCTGGATTCATCATCAAAGGACAATTTATTTGTTGCTAGCAATTTTTGCTGAGGAAGGATTTAAGAGAGGGATGGAGAGGGAAGAAGAGAAATAAGACGAGCAGGGAAAGAAAGGGGAAAGGGGAGGGAGGAGAGAGGAGAAGAAGGCGAATGGGTTGTCACAACTAGGCTTTCCGACCCCACCTGGTATAATAGTAGGTTCATTATTGCAGCTAAAAGGGTAAAAGCATGCAAATAGCACATACATTTACTTAACATAAATGCTGTCAGTTCCCCATACAGGACTCTGCTGGAAGGGACCCGTCACTTCAGATAGCTCTTTGACTTCTAACCAATCAATGTGCATTTTGCAATGTCAGTGTCATTTCGCAGAGAGGGAAGCTCAGCCGGAGTGTCTGAAGCCCAGGCTGGCCTGACTGCAGAAGGCAGCATCAAGGCAGGGAGTTGGGAGACCCAGGTCCTGGCTTCTTCTCTTCTACGCTGCATTGTATGATCATGGGCAAGTGGCTTACCTTCTATGGATTTTGTTCTTCCAGCCTTTCAAAGGATGCAATGACCCACTCTCTTTTTGCTGGGAGGAGCTAAGGAAGAAATTACTTAGCACAGGGAGAACAAGAGGGCTGGTGAGGCCCACTCTAGGTGTGAGCACCCAGTCTAGTCTCCCACAAAAGCCCTTCCTTCCTTATTGGTTACTAGGGACTTGCAATCTCCCTGGGCTCTCAAAAGCCAACAGGAGCCACCCGGCTAACTTCAGAGGTTATGGTTTGATATAACCAGTGTGTATATAAGAGGAGGCCCCCAGGGTCTCCCTAAACTGCAATCGAGTCAAAGCTCAGCCCTGGGAGAGTCCAGTTGGGGATGATATGAACTTTGACATTCAGGGCTTATCTTCAAAGGCTGGCTGGGGCTTGGAGCACAAGGTGGAGGTAGCAGGTCAGCCATTGGTAAAAATCATGCAGTAGATGAAACCTGTTCTCAGGGCCAGATCCAACATCTGGGCAAGTGAGTGATAACAGCTGGCCGTTGTAGTCATCAGGAGAGTATGTTAAAAGGGATCAGAGCTTTATCAGAGGTGTATCTGGGAAGTAGAGGAGGAGGAATAGCTGGGAGCTGCCAGGAGTACAGGAATAGGAACCGGAGCGTGGAGGCAATGTTGCCACAAGCAGTGTTTCAGGCAACCAGCACTGCACGCAACTTCATGAGCTGCAGCTGAAAAGCTGGAATAAGCATTTGGGAGACCAAGTCCAAGGTTACACGCTGAGTCTAGCCCTTTAGACCCAAGACTGTAATGAGGTATAAGTACCGTTAGGTGGCGTAGCATGAATTTTTTTGTTGTTTGTTTGTGTTTTTTGTGGTTTTTTTGTTTTGTTTTGTTTTGTTTTTTTGGTCTCCTAGCTCAGTCTTATGCAAGCAACTGACTTCATCCTACCCCCAGCACCTACAGAACAGCTTTTGCGCCCAGGAGTGCCCGCTGCATGTGAGCGCTAGTGTGCTTGTGTGTGATTTGCCCATGTGCACAGGTGCGCTTATGTGCCCATGAATGTGTGCTTTTACTTCAGTGTCAGTGACCAGCAAATGAGGCAGTAGGCACACTCTGGCAGCGACAGACCGCACGGGACCACACTCTGTGAAAATGGATCGCCTCTGTCTTCTCTGCTTGATCTTCGCCAGGGGAAAAAGAATTAAATTAGATTTCAGGGCGTGCTCCTTGGCAGCCCTTTTCAGAACAAGCACATTTGCATAGAAGACGCGGAGTCTTGGGGTTGGCAAAGGCCACCTGGTTCCTTTGCCCTAGACAGACTGGGCTCCTTTCCACCCCCTACTTCTTTGCCTCTGCACTAGAGTTCTGTAGCTGGTGAAGGCTGCTCCCTGTCTTGCTCTGCTCTCTTGGGGTATTAGCCACACTGTTCCCCAGCCTCGTGCCTCAGTATGGGATTTCTTTTTTTTTTTTTTAAAGATTTTATTTATTTATTTGAAAGAGAGGCAGTGAGAGAGCATGAGCGAGGAGAAGGTCAGAGGGAGAAGCAGACTCCCTGCGGAGCTGGGAGCCCGATGCGTGACTCGATCCCCGGTCTCCGGGATCATGACCTGAGCCGAAGGCAGTCGTCCAACCAACTGAGCCACCCAGGCGTCCCTCAGTATGGGATTTCTACCAGCTTCCTATCCCCTGGGGAGCATGCAGGTGCCAAAGGAATGAAACCAGCCTTTCTCCATTTATTCAGGGTGCACTAGGGCTCACCCTGGGGCCGGGGGAGGAAGGTACACATTGTCGTTCATAAGTCACATCAAAGATAATGTGTTGTTCCAAAGGAAAATGCCACGGGGTGAAAGAAACATTTAAAACTGCTGCAGAATAAATTCCATTTTGGCCTTGAAGGTCATCCTGCCAGCAATTTTGCTCAATCTTCTGCTGGTTATAGTCTCAAACTGAGTGCCAAGGGAAGAATTTCACTTGCATGCCTTGAATTTCTACCTCATGTGAAACACTGGGTGGGCTAAGGGCCACAGAAGACACTGAGTCGGTAAAACTTAGTCATCGTTTTGCAGTAGGTTTTACCCAGTTTGAGATTTGCTAGCTCCCCCAACCCCACAAACATCCATGCCATGCTGGATGGCACACGTGTGTGCAACACACTTGTGTGAGTGGGCCCAGGTAAGGCACAGCTCCCCCCGTGTGGGCTCAAATGCATACCTTTCCTTCCCTGCGTGAAAAAAATGTAACAGAAGAGTGAGTGACCTTGCAGAAGTGCTACTGAATCTGCTCCATTTTGCACATTCACAAAATTTGAGGCTATTTAGTCTAATAGATGAAAATGGTACCCAAATAGCTACCATAGGAAGTGAGGGAAGAAACAACATCTAGTGAATTCTGGCCTTAGGGGAGGGAAAAATTGCAGCCAACTAGGAGTAGGAAGATGGGCACCATCATTTTTGATGGATGGATAAACTTTTTTTAAGGTTTTTTTTCCAGCTTTATTGCAGTATAATTGACAAAATAGTACACATAAAATCATAAATTTATATTTAAGTGGTGATTTGAGATAGGTATGCATTGTGAAAAGATCCCCACCATCTAGTTAATTAATATATCCATTACCTCACATATTTATCATTTTTTTAAAGTTCTTTTTTTTTTAAAGATTTTATTTATTTATTTGACAGAGAGAGAGATCACAAATAGGCAGAGAGGCAGGCAGAGAGAGAGAGGGAAGCAGACTCCCTGCTGAGCAGAGAGCCAGATGAGGGGCTTGATCCCAGGACCCTGAGATCATGACCTGAGCCGAAGGCAGAGGCTCAGCCCACTGAGCCACCCAGGCGCCCCTATTTATCATTTTTTTAAAAAGTTATTTATTCATTTGCACAAGAGCAGGGGGAGGGTCAGAGGGAGAGGGAGGAACAGACTCCTCATTGAGCAATGAAGCCTGAGGTAGGGCTCCATCCCAGGACCCTGGGATTATGACCTGAGCCGAAGGCAGCCACTTAGCCCACTGAGGCACCCAGGTGCCCCTATTTATCATTTTAAATTTTATTTATTAATTTTTAAAAAAGATTTTATTTATTTATTTATTTGTCAGAGAGAGTGAGCACAGGCAGACAGAGTGGCAGGCAGAGGCAGAGGGAGAAGCAGGCTCCCTGCTGAGCAAGGAGCCCGATGTGGGACTCGATCCCAGGACACTGGGATCATGACCTGAGCCGAAGGCAGCCGCTTAACCAACTGAGCCACCCAGGCGTCCCTATTAATTTTTTTTTTTTAGTGAGAACATTGAATGTCTACTCTGTTAGCAAATTTAAGTGACATAATATAGGTATTCAACTATAGTCGCCATGTTTTACATTAGATCTTTAGTCCTGATTCTTCTTATGGTGAAAGTTTGAGTTCTTTTACCAACCTTTCCCTATTCTGTTTCTGTGAATTTGAATTTGACTTTTTTTTTTTTTTTTGATTCCACATATAAGTGATACCAAGCAGTATTTGCCTCTCTGTCTGGCTTATTTCACTTAGCATTATGCCCTCAATATCCATCCATGTTGTCACAAATGGCAGAATTTCCTTATTTTTATGGCTGAATAATATTCTATTATATCTATCACATTTTCTCCATCTGTTCATCCGTTGCCCAATACTTGAGTTGTTGCCGTGTGTTGGCCATCACAAACAAGGCTGCACGGACAGTGGGGTGTAGCTATCAGAGGTAGAAACTTCCTTTCCTTTGGATATATACCCAGAAGTGGAAGTGCCTGATCATATGCTAGTTCTATTTTTAATTTCTTGAGGAACCTCTGTAATGGTTTTCATTAGTAATTGCAGAAATTTACATTCCCATCAAGAGTGCAAGATTCTTTTCTTTTCTCCACATCCTTCCCAACACTTAACTCTTATGTTTTGAGATAGCATTCTAACAAATGGGAGGGGATAGCTCACTGTGGTTTGGATTTGCATTTCCCTAATGATTAGGGATGTTGAGCATCTTCTCATGTATGAGCTGGCCATCTGTATGTCTTCTTTGGGAAAATGTCTATTCCGTTCTGCTGCCCATTTTTTATTGCCTCCCCCCACCCCCTCCTTGAGTTATATGAGTTCTTTACATATTTTGGGTATTAAACACTTATTGGACTTAGGGTTTATAAAGACTTTCTCCTATTTCATAGGCCACCTTTTCATTTTCTTAATGGTTTCCTTTAACTTCTTAGTTTAACGTAGTCCCGCTTATGTATTTTTTCTTTTGGTGCCTTTGCTTTTGGTGTCAAATCCAAAAAATCATTACCAAGACTAAAGTCAAGGAGCTTACCACCTGTGTTTTTTTCTAGGCATTTATGGTTTCAGGTCTCACATTCAAGTCTTTGTGCTGATTTTTGTGTATGGTATAGGGGAGAACTCCGGTTTTCCCAACACCATTTATTGAAAAGACTGTCCTTTCTCCCATTGTATATTCTTGGCTCCTTTGTCATAAATTAATTGACCATACATACATGGGTTTATTTCTGTTCCATTTATCTATGAGTCTGTTTTTATGCCACACCATACTCTTTTGGTTACTATAACTTTATAATATAGTTGGAAACCAGGAAGTGCGATGCTTCCAGCTTTGTTCTTTTTCAAGATTGTTTTGGCTATTTAGGATCGTTCGTTGTTCTATACGAATTTTAGGATTGTTTGTTCTATTTCTGTGAAAAAATGCCACTGCCATTTTGATAGGGATTGCATTGAATCTGTAGATTGCTTTGGGTAGTGTGGACATCTTAACAATATTAATTCTTCCAATCTATGAGTCCAGAATATCTCCAATTATTTGTGTCTTTTTCAGTTTCTTTCATCAATGTCTTGCAGTTTTCAGTGTGTAGATCTTCCCGCTCCTTGCTTAAGTTTATTCTTAGGTATTTTATTCTTTTTGCTGCAATTATAAATGAGATTGTTTCCTTCAAGGCATTTTTAAAATCTTTATTGAGATATACTTCAAATACTATAAAATTCACTCATTTAAAGTATAATGCAATGTTTTTCAGTATATTCACAGCAATGAGCAGCTATCACCAAATCCTATCACCAAATCTAAGTTTAGAACATTTTTGTCACCCCCAAAAGAAACCTGTTACTAATGAGCAGTCACCCCTTTTTCCCACCCACCCCCGCCCACCACTCTCCAGCCTCAGGCAACCATTCAACTGTGTTCTGTGTCTATAGATTTCCCTACTCCAGACATTTCATATTAATGAAGTCATGCAATATGTGGTATTTTGTGACTGCCTTCTTGCACTTAACAGGATTTCAGGGTTCATCCATGTTGTACTGTGTATTGAAACTTCATTTCTTTTTATAAAAGAATAAATCCATTGTATGGATGGACCACATTTTATTTATCCTTTCCTCAGTTGATGCACTTTGGGTCATCTCCACTTTTGACTACCATGAGAAATGGTGCAATGAATGCTCATGTACAAGTTTTGGTGTAAACAGAAGCTCTCATTCTTCTTGGGTATGTACCTAGGACTGGAATTACTGGGTCATATGTTATCTCTTTGTTTAACTTTTTGAGAAACTGCCAAACAGTTTTCCAAAGTGTCTGCGCCTTCTTACATTTCCATCAGCAATGAATGAGGGCTCCAGTTTCTCCATAACCTTGTTACTGTCTTTTTGATGATAGACGTCCTGGTGGGTGTGAAGCAGGATCTCATTTGGTTTTGATTTGCATTTCTCTAATTACTAATGATGTTGAGCATCTCTTCATGTGCTTTTGGCCATTTGTGTTTGTGTTTGTGTGCGTGTATTTGAGAAATGTCTATTCAAATCCTTCGCCCTCTTTTTGATTGGGTTTTGTGTCTTTTGATTACTGAGTGGATGGATGAGTTTTTGAGAGGCAGAGTGCAGGAGTAAAAGCTCAGAGATGGAGAAG
The DNA here is from genome assembly GCA_004024625.1 of Mellivora capensis. Classification (NCBI taxonomy): domain Eukaryota; kingdom Metazoa; phylum Chordata; class Mammalia; order Carnivora; family Mustelidae; genus Mellivora; species Mellivora capensis. The sequence continues at coordinate 28,494 of PISX010015180.1, read as the reverse complement.
GTGATGCTAGCAAAGAATAGGAAATTAAACAGACTGGCTGCAACATAGCACGGCATAGGATGTGAGTCTGCACCTAGCAGAGACGGCTGTCACACGTTTCTATTTATTTATCAAGTGGGGACAACGAAGAGACAAATACGATAAAGAACCAGGGTTTACACACAGGATAAACTCATAAATAGAAAGTAATACCACCCCTTAAATGGGCTGGTCACTGATTTAGGAATAGTATGTGTGATCTGGTTTAATCCTCCATTCTGTAACTTACCCCGTTTTTCAGACGAGGGGACTAATGATCAGAGAAGTTAAGTAACTTGTCCCAGGTCACTTGACTAATAAATGGCAAAGGTGAACTTCAAAACCAGGTCTGTCAGCCCCTGAAGTATAAGAGACCGGCAGTGTGCTAGTTGGGAGAGAAAATTAGAGAGGAAGGTCTGAGATCTTGTGGTACAGGACTTCGACTATTCAGGGGAAGAGTTTATGCTTGATTTGCAGACATGGATAGCTGCCATTTATTAGGCAGGGCAATTAGGAACTACATTTTGAAAACGTAGAACAGCGTGATAGGGAATGGGGAAGGCCAGAGCTGGGAGGCAGGTTAGGAATCTATTAAAATAGCCCAGCTGAAGTATGCGAAGGACAAGGACTGAAGAGGTCACAGGAACCCCGGGCAGGAAGACAGATGCGCAGTGGTGTGCTGGAGCCTGCTTACACGGACTTAAAAGAGTCAGTTCTTCAATTTTCAGCCAATTGTTAAATGGTGTCTTTATTATGAACTAAATTACATCAATGTACAATTTAATATTTTACATTAAAAACAAAGGTAATAGACACTCCAAAGTCATGGCTTCCTAATGATTTCACTGCATTTTGCTATTGTCTGTGCTCTTGAGGCTATTTTCATCTCTTTTCCCTGTGTGGTGGAAATGCTCTGTGAACAGTGCTATTGCACAGCTCTCCCCAACTTCAGTGACATTGCGATGGTACCTTGATATTGGCCATGGTAGAGTATTTATAGCACCAAAATGGACAAATCCATAAGTCAGGGGCTTTCTTGCGGGGGGGTGGGGGGACTGATGGTTGTTAAATGTTTACCAGCACTCCGCTGGGGAACAGAGGTGTTGGGGAGGCAGAACGTGTAGAATCGGGCAGTTCTGTAGATAGATGTAGTGTGAAAGGGTAGATAAAGAGGTGTACAGTTTCTGGTCTGTGGCACGTGCCTGGAAGAGCTGGCTGTCCCCATGCACATGAGGAATGTGGGACATGGAGCAATGGGAAAGACAGACTGACCAGGAATGCTTCCTCCAGTAGGCAGGTCTGGTTCAGGGTTTGAGATCAGAGGAGGAGTCTCTACAGGAATGCTGGTATACATGGGACACCTAACTTGAGTCTTTGCATACTTTGTTGGTCACCTGATTTCTCCAGCCATAAGACAATGGGTGGAAATTTCCAGGGCTGTTTTATCTGTGTCTGAGTGCTCACTTCATGGGGGTCTGCTAGGTGCTAAGTGACAGGATTTGAACTGAATTCTCCTTTCTGGAAGTCACAATGGAACCATTGTTCTCCATCTTTCTCGGAGAGGTCAGAAAAAAATCCAACAGGGTCAAGGTCTCTGGGGATAGCTGGTGTGGTGAGAATCCAATGTGTACTTACAACTAACCATCAGTACTTGGACAAGTTACATAACTGCTCTAAGCCTCATTTTCTCTGTTCAATTAGAATGTTGGACTAAGAGCTTTCCCAGATTGGATTCTATGAGCCTTTGCCCTTCACACCACGTCTCCTTGATGTCTCTTCAACCGCTGGGCAGGCATGTCTGTGTTCTAGGGCTCTGTTCCCAAGATGGTAATTTATGAAGCAATCATTCATCTGGCCATCATCCATCAGGTGGGAAAGGAGGACCTGTGATCCTGTCAGCCTAAGTAAAGGCGACACAGAAGGGCTATATCAAATGAAATGGGGCGGATGGATGGCGGGCTTCCCAGTGTCAGGGAAATATTGATTCAGGCAAATATATGATCTATCACATGAATATCTCAGAGGCTGTTGCAAATAGAGACACAGCAGTATGGAGAGTGTCTTTTACATGATGAAGGATGGCTTTTTGGTGCCGCATCATTGCAATGAGAAGTGGTGCGCAGAGCCCCGGCCTCACTCCCTGAGCCTTGCTTTTTGGAAACAATGATGCTCTTTCATTACCGCAGGTAAGTGGAGAAATGTACAATTTTGGTGTTAGTACAATCAGAGGAAAAGAGACAGTGGTAGCTTCCCCAGGGATCCAGAGTTGCCTGGGATTAGGAAGGGTCCAAGTCTGCTAATTGTACTTTTCGGAGCTGCCTGCTGGAGGGAATTTTGAGGTCACTGCTGACTCCGTGCATTGTTTCTCTTGCTCGGCAGTTGGTGAGCACACAGGAGCCCTTTATCAGGCCTCAGTTGTGCAACCGGTTATAATCACCAGTGAATTATCTTAGTCACAGATGACCTAACTCACTATATTGGTTACTTGAGCATATAAACCAGCATGCTTTGCTGACACAGGAACTGGACTCAGAGAGGTCAGGGGCCTCATGAAGGCTATTCTGCGGTCCAGCGCAAGGGCTAAGACCAGGATTCAAGCTTCCTAAGTAAATAGTCCAGAGTTGATTTTCATCATATGCCAATTTTGAAGCATAATCCAAAGACCACATCAGAAACCCTCCATACCTCTCGGAAAACCTCCAGTGCTGCTCTTCAACTGCACGAGTGTTAAAGACAGAGATGATTGTTTGCCAGCCTTTCTACCGTGGGCTTGAGAGGGTGCACCTGTTTTTCAGTCTTGGCTGTGCTGCTTTCTATCTTGTGTATTCCGAATACTTAACTCTTTCTAAGCCTCAGTTATCGCATCTATAACATGTAGATGAATTCATTTCAAGTGTATTAATTGAGCATCTATTATACAATTAGTTTCCGTGGTACAGATGCTGATAATAATAGCACCTACCTCACAGGTCTATGGGCAAACATGAAATGAAGACGAGTAAAGTGCTTGCTGTGCATCAAGCTGGCTGATGGTAAATATTCAGCTGGTGTTGGCAGTTAACATAAGTCAAGTTCCTCTACGTGTCTTTATTTCCCTCCTTTTACATATATTTATTTGAGGACCTGATAAAATCTTGGGGTTCAGGAATGAATAAGACATAGTCCCTCTTTTTGACAAGGTCTGTCTTACGGCACTGGTCATCCTGGGTTTGAATCCCAACTTTGCTACTGGCATAAGCATACAGGCTTTTGGGAGGTGTCAAGATTATATGTATAAAAGTCTAGTCCAGTGCCTTGAACACAGTCAGCATTCAGTTAATGACGCTATCATTATTATATTATCATTACTGTCAGGTTAATATTAAACAGATAAACAGATACTTTCAATGCAATGTGAAGATGCTAGAGGCAAAAAAAGGAAAGGACCCCTAAAGGGATGAGTTCACAGAGCTGGTTCTTGATAGGTACCTTGAAATTGTTCGGGAAGAAAAGGAAAAGGAGATCTGCCAGAGCAGAGGGAATACATTTGCGAAGGCTGGAATGCTCAGGGAGGAGGACAAGTTCTGTGTGTGTGGAGGAAAGGGACTGTTGGGGAGGGTGTAGCAAAGTGAGGCCGGAAAGATGGGACAACACTGTCAGAGATTGTAGAAGTTACTAAAGAGTTTGTCTTGTAGAAATTGGCAATGAGGAGCCATGGCAGATGTACAGGGGCATATTTTGGGATGGGAGACAGAGACCAGACTTTGATTACCTGGGGCAGGCTGCTTTCATCCCACCTCACTCATTGAGCTAAATTCCCAGGCAATAACATTAAAACTCGTGCTCTCCTGTCCTTGCTACTGGGGTGCTGAGCCTGGGGTGGTCTATGCTCACCATGCCTGTCTACATGGTCCTGCTTTGCCAGGAGCTCCACTGAGCATCTGAATTCACCTCCAAAGGCAGAAGGAAGAAAAATTCTGTGCCAGCCTCTTTGACCAATGCTTAGCAGTACTCAGTTTCCAAAGTGTACCTGTGCTGGACACCTGAAGGCTCAGGCAGTGTCCCTGGGGTTGCTGCTCTGTGCGTGATATGGGAGAGCCTACCAACAAGTCTCCCTGGGGTGGGAGAACAAGGAGAAAGGATAGGAGCAAAATCTCTCCTGCAGGCTGACGGAGTCAGGGAAATTTCAGAGGCTCCTTGTTCTTCCTCGGCTTCTCTTTCATCGCTGGATGTTGGGGCATTTCCTGAGGGCCACCTTTCTGATCGGCACGAATGATGGACTGTTTTCCACTTACTCCTTTGAGATCTTAGCACTGTTATTAACTTGTCAACAGGTTTCCCCTCCATTTTAATTACTCTTGCTCGGCAGCAGATGGTGGAACACGGACACAGCTGATTTCCAAACCGCTTCTCCCCTTCAAGAGTGCTGTTTCTTCTTGCTGGTGACCTCTGTGAGCGAAAGTCACATTGTCTATGTGGCGTCTCTGCTGGCCCAGTTCTCCCTCTCAGCTTCCTTCTATTGAAGGAAGCTGCTTTCCCTTGCTGCTTCTGGGAATGTTTAAAGGCACGTCAGACTTCTCACCGCAGATGGCAAGGACTGTGTTCATGGAGCAGAGAACTCGGGTCCTGCCCTGCTTCTCCTTTCTGTCCTTTTAGGGAGGAACTGCCTTGATCCCCTGTAAAAAGGACGTGCCGTCTACTGGTACCAGCTCTCTGACTTGTTGTTCTAAAGCTTCCAGAGCCTCTGGTGTTCCACGGAACCCGGGGCCTCACAGCCCAGCTGGGTTCTCCATGAGCTCAAGGCACCCCCCTCCCCAACTCCCCTGACCAGAAATAGGTACATGTCAGCAACTAGCCCTCAGAAGATGGGAAATCGCTTTCTCAGGTAATCCTTACCAGCAAAACCACTTAATCTCTGGTTAATGGTCACTCACTCAAGCTAATTTTTTCCCTCTTTAAACAAGAACTTTGAGGATACCGTGCCTTAGCCTGTAGTGTGGTGGTGGAGGAGGGAGGCTTGTGGGCAGACAGAGGCTAAGTTTACTAGGCAGGCAGCTGCCTCTCTCCTGCTGTTTCTGCCTGGTTAGCTCTCCCTCTGGTTTGCTGAGAGAATTGACACAGGGATGCTGGGGTGTGGTAAGCATCTCAAGGTTGTTCTGATGTGGCTGAAGAGAGGAGTGGCTTCTTGTTTCTAAGATCTTTCAGTCAGGACCTTGGAATTAGTCCCCACTTATCCGGGTTGCCATCTCTTATTTTGTATAGATGATGTGACTCTCCCAACAAATCATAACTTCCCTGAGGTCAGGGACACGTACCTATGCCATCTGCAGGTCGTGTTAATGGGTGATCCTTGTTCAAGGTCAGAGATAGTCATTATTTTGACAGTCGTTTTATTTAATAGTTTCAAAACTCTGTGAGGACAGGTGCCATGATTGCTATCTTACAAACGAGAAGGAAGAAAGGGTGAAATGCATCGGTCAGGGCCCCAAAGCTAGGAAGTGGCAGAATCGGGATTTTGAACCCAGCTTGGCAAATCCTGTGCAGATTCTCCCACATCATAGCAAACAGCGTGAGCACCAGTTCTCTCGACTTCCAGGCTACATGACGACCTAGTCTGTCTCTCAAGTTCTTGCTCCTGAGCTTGGGAGCCTCATTTGTTATCTGGTCAGTGCTGATTATGGTGGGCCAGTAGAGGGGAGAGTACCAGGAGAGCCTTCGAGAACAGGCATCTGGGCTCACAGTTTCATAGCCCTGCTTTTCCATTCCTTTCATTAATTTTGATTTTATTTTGTTTCAAAGATATGCACGTACACAGTCTTTTTCCTAAGGGCTTCCTCATTTGAACTACAAAATCAAGAGTGTGATTTGAGGGACAGTCTTCTCAATTCCCCCACGAATGATGCGTAACTGGTACCACCCTAGATGCACGGGGAAGAAATTTATTTGTCACGTGCAATAGATGTCTTAGGGCAGTGGTTCTCAAACTGTGGTGCTCAACTCCCTGCATGTCCCTCGGAACCCCTCAGGAGATGCCTGAGGTCAAATGACTTTTCATACTAATACTAAGACATTATTTTCCTTTCTCACAGGATGGACGTTTGCACTGATTGTGGAAGAGTCATGGGGTGTGAAACTGCTTGAACCTTAGCATGAATCAAGCAGGGGCCCCAAATGGCATCCGGCATCATATTTTTCACCACCACACACTTCCTGAGGAAAATAATTAGGTCTCTCTTCAGAATTCCTTCCTTAGATCTTTAAAACAATTTTTGTGTGGCAAAGTAAGAAGGGTTTATAAGGTACGTCTCCTGCATACCTAGGAACCATGAAAATTTTGAGGAAAAGCAGTAGTGTGATAATTTGAGCTGTGGGCGAACCGGCAGCTTTTTCCAAAGAACAAAATTTCTACTTGGAACAATGACTATTGGACAAACTATCCTTATTCACATTTGGGTATCGAACAGGTATTTTCTAGAAAATGCAGAACATGGACCAGTCATTTCAAGGAAAACAACCGACAGTATTCTTGCCTAAGATAAAATTGAGCTTTCAAATGAAAATTAGGTTTTAGAAAACCTGTATGGATCAACTAAAAGCTCCACAGTTCCTCAGTTGTTAAAAGATTTTTCTGAGGAGATCGATGGTGATATTAATGGTTGTGTAATTGTTTCTGGTATCGTATAATGAAACATGTCAACATTTGGAAGATGTGCGTAAGTCAGTGAATAAATATTTTCCAGATGACCAAAGCACACCGTTATAAAGTCATGCATGGATCAAAGAACCATTCAAAGTACAAGTTAGGCCAGTGGATTTTAGTGTAACAGAGTACATAAAGTTCACTGATATGATTTCAGATTCCATGTTACAACTAACCTTTAAGGAGTCATCATTTGTTGCATTTTGGTTTAGAATCAAAGAATATCCCTAATTATTGGAAAGGGCCATACAGTTATTCTCCCTTTGTGTGGCTGGGTTTTCTTTATCTATTTTGCCACAAGACTGTATTTCAAAAGTTTAAATAAAGAAGCAGATATGCAAATCCAAATGTTTTCTATTAAGTCAAACATTTAAAAAGTTCTGAAAAAAATAAAACAACACACTATTCTCATTATTTTTGAGAAAACGTTCCTATACAGATATATTGTTTCATGAACACATCATAGGTTTATTATGGTTATTTTAAAATAAATATGAAAAAGTTTCTTAATTGTAATTTGTAAAATGGTAAGTATCAACACATAGAGTCCAAATAAACCAAAGCTGTTTGGAGTTTTCAATGATTTTTAAAGATATTTTATTTATTTATTTGAGGGAGGGAAGGAGGGAGAGAGAGAGGGGGAGAGGAGCAAAGGGGGAGGGAGAGGGACAACCCTGTGCTGAGTGTGAGACTGGATCTCACAACCCTGAGATCATGACCTGAGCCGGACTCAAGAGTCTGGTGCTTGGAGCCTGGATGGATCCACCCAGGTGCCCTGATTTTTTTTGAGTATAAAGAGGTCCCCCCCAAAGCAAGTTTAATTCTCTCACAGACTCCAGAACTTTAGAGTCAAAAACTCTGCATGAATTGCTATGAGAAAGGCATGCACTCTCAAATTTGCTAATACCATCCTGAGGAAGATAGATGAACAGGAAGTCAACTTCTTGAGAACTTGCCTGTCTTAAATTAACATTATTATACTCTTCTACGTAATTGATAGTTTTGTTCCAAAAAAGATCGTTCCATGTCTTCTTTTTTCTTGAAATAACATGTTTATTTGACAGTGTCCATTCGCTCTCATTCATTTCAATGCTGATGGGTCCTTGGTTGATCCTTTCAACCTGGCAGCTCACATCTTTCAGTTCTGGGAAATTCTCTTGAATTGTTTCATGTTTGTTTTCATGTTCTCCAGAGTATCTTTCTAGAATTCAGTCCATTTGAATAGGGGACCTTCTAGATTTCTTATCCTTGGATTGGTCTTCTAATTTTCTTATTCTTTCTCCTCCCATTTTCCTTCTGTTCTTTTTTTCTTTCTCCCTTCTGGTTTACTTCCTAGGAAATGTCCTCATTTTAACCTTTGAACTCTACCAAGTATTTGATTTTTGCAATTGTCTATTTAATTTCCAGGGCACTTTTTTTTCTTCTCTTAATTTTCCTTTACCACAGTGTGGGGTTTCTGCTTCATAGATACAGTAGCTCTCCTGCTATCTTCCTGAGAAAACTGATGATACCAAACTTTATATGTTTGGTTTTCCTTGGATTGTGTCTGTTTCCTGCAACTTACTGTTTTCCCTTTGATTTTTGTGTCTATCATTCCCGTGAGGGGACTCCTGCTGGTGTTCAGGAATCCTTGCTCATTTGCTTATGTTTATGAACAAGCACCAAAAAGCAAACTGAAATCCTGTGCACATAGTGGGGTTTGTTGACTGCTGAGCTCTGCTATAAGGTGGTCTGTGTGGGCCCTTTGTTTGGAAACCTCCACTGTGAAAATCTTTAACTCTTTCCATTTGGGTAATCTTAGAGATATTTCTAGAAGAAATGTCTTTCAAATATCTATTTTACAGGCCTAGCTAAAGCATTCTGGAAACTGACTGGAGAGAGAAGACTGAAAGCTGCAAAGTATTGAGTATAAATGTTCATTTTATGCTTGCTTATAGTAGGACCCCTGTCTTTAACTCTCATTGATCTCCTCCATTCCAAAGACTCTCTTCTGAGGTTAAATCTCTGGTGTTCTTGGGCTTAGAAGAGGCAAGTCATCCAGGTATTTAGAAGGGGAGAAGAGATCTGGTTGTGTGTTATTTTTAAAAATGAGTTATGTCATATTTTTTATAAAGGACAATATGCAATTATCACATACAAAAGGATACAAGTGATACATATGTAAATTATGACCCTCATTAATAAGGTGCACATCAATTAAGAACTAGAACATTCTAAATATTTTTGCACCTACATCTGCATTCTGTTTCTTTCCCATCTCCCAGCCTTCATTATCATCCTGACCCAGAGATAATTACTATCATAAATTTTGTATTTGTCATTTCTTTGCTTTTAAAAAAACAGTTTAGGGGTGCCTGGGTGGCTCAGTTGGTTAAGAGTCTGACTCTTGATTTCAGGTCAGGTCATGATCTCACTGTTGTGGAATCAAGCCCCTCATTGTGCTCTGTGCTCAGCATGGAGTCTGCTTGAGATTTTCTCTCTTCCTCTGCCTCTGTCCCTCCCAATGCTTCTGCTATCTCTCAAAATAAAAAAAAAATCTTTAAAAAAATAAGGAATGGTTTAATGTTATATACCATATATGTATGAATCCATAAGCAAAGCATGGTTGTGGATTTGTCTGTTTCAAGCCTTGTAAGAACGGTAGCATACTATATGTAGTTCTTCTATAATTTGCTCTTTTTACATTCAAGATATGTTTCTTGGAATAACCACTTCTAAGCAGACTTTAGGTCAGTCCTCCTGTTTGCAGTTCCAACTTCATCGCCACTTCCAGAATTGCCTTGTGCTGCCAATCCCTGAGCTTTTGGAGTTTCCTCAGTGTAAATTGCCTTATGTGTTGGATTTATCTACTACAGTTTAGGTAGGGTTTAACTTTTTCGAGGTTACTAAATCACCAAGTTACTGTTTTAGGTGTTTTCCAGCTTCTGAAATGTTGCTTGTGCCTTTTTGTTTTGTTTCTCAGGGTTTATGCTTTAAAGCCCTTTGTGGTAATATTAGTGAAGTTTGGGGAGGGAAGCAATGTCACCATTATTTACAAGGATTTATTTACTTCCTCCCTTCAAATGGATTGAAACCACCCAGGATAGTCCAACTTTACGGCATGCAGTGGTGCCCTCATTTTCAGAGCCCGCTCTATAGATAGATATATATATTCATGCATGTGTGTCTGTGAAACAGAGAGCACAATCACGTGTATGTACAAGTGTGCAGATAGGGTCTCCAATGCTCCTTTTTTGCCATGGGTTTCATGGTGATTTTTTCAAGTGTACTGAATGGTTATTGTCTGTCATGCATTGTAAGAGGCACATCAGGATATGGCTAGTTACAGCTCCTTTTCTTACAGAGTTTCTAGTATAGAGAAAAAAATGTAAACCCATGAAATAGTACAGCATGATACATAACCACTTTGAAATTGCAAGGCATTAGGATTGGGTGGTGTAGGACTGAATAAGGGGAGAGAGATGGGAAGGTTCTAAGGGCGTACTTTGGAGGGGACAAATGGAATGGAGGCCATTACAGAAGGGGGGAAGCTTGGTATGCCCTCTCTTTGGGCTACTGAGTGCTAGCTCTGCTAGTATTCTACATCCTTGGATGTGCCAATATCTTCCCTCTTACAGGAGACAGGCTCATCCCGTTTCCTGCCTGGAATACTCTTTCTCCCATTCTTCCCTTAGCTCACTTCAAAACTTAAATTAGGGGCACCTCAGTTGGTTAAGCATCTGCCTTCAGCTCAGGTCATGATCTCAGGGTCCTGGGATCAAGCCCCACATCACGGTCTCTGCTCAGCATGGAGAGTTTTCTCCCTTTCCCTCTGCCCCTCTCCCCACTGCTCCTGCACTCTCTCTCTGATAAATAAATAAAGTCTTTAAAAAAACCACTTAAATTAAAATTTTGCTTCCTCAGGCAAGCTTTCCTTGACTCCTTCCACCAAATAACTTGCCTCATTTCACCTTCATCTACAAAGTTCTAGGCTCAGCATGCACACTTCTTCTCAGTTTCTCCACAGATTTTTTAATTGTACATTCATTTGTGTGGTTAAATGATCTACTATCTATTTTTCACATTAAATATGAAATTCAGGGGAGACTGGGTCTTTAAGTGACTGCCTTCAGCTTAGGTCATGATCCCAGAGTCCTGGGATCGAGCCCCGCACTAGGCTGCCTGCTCTGCGGGAAGCCTGCTTCTCCCTCTGCCTCTACCACTCCCCCTGCTTGTGTTCCCTTTCTTGCTGTCTCTCTCTCTGTCAAATAAATAAATAAAATCTTTAAAAAAAAAATAAATAAATAAGTATGAAATTCAAAGCAAAAGAAATGGGCTATTGTGTTCACAGCTGTATCACCAGTGTTTAGCACAATGCCTGCATTGTGTGGACAAGAAAGGGTGGACAAAGCTAGGAAGAGTCTGAGGTACCCAGCTTCCAAAGTGGCCCCCCACTGCTCTCCACCTCCTGGTGTTCATACCATTGTATAATCCTCTATCCTTGCCCTAGGAAGTCCCATGTGACCAAAAGAATATGCATGTCACTGCTGAGATTGGGTTATAAAAGAGTATGACTTCCATCACGGATTCTTTGCCTCTCTATTATTTGCCTTAGGGCAAACCATCTCCGTGTCTTAAGGACACTGGGCAGTCTTGTGGAAAGGCCCATGTATCAAGGAACTGAGATTTCTGGCCAACAGTCAGGGAGAGACTGAGACCTCCTAACAACCACATGACTTGAGCTTGGAAGCCGATTCTCTAGCTTCATTCAAGAAAATCCCCGCCTTGGTTTACAACTTGATTATCACCTCACGGAAGACACTGTGCCAGAACCATTCAGCTAAGCTATTCCCAAGTTCCTGATCTCAAAAACTGTGTCAGATAATTAGTGTTTGTTTCAAACTGCTAAATTTGGAAGTAATTTGTTATGCAGAAACCAAAAACCCATACAGGGCTTAATGAGAGAAATAGGTGCATTAGAATAATCCCGCTTCTTCTCTTAATCCATTTAAACAATGCTCATTTGTGGTTTCTTCTGAGGGAATCTTGGATCTTGGGCCCATCCCTTTGGAGAGTCTTTATTTTTGTCCCAGCTGTCCCAGCCTTCCTTGAATGGCTCTCTGTATTCCTGTGTTTCAATCCTCTGGTGCTTGTCAGAGGGGCTCTGCTTGTACTCACAGCTTGAATCCTCTAATACATTACAAAGCTCTAGCTACCTCTGATTTCTTCAGGGTGTGGTGAGGGAGGTTCCTGCTCTAAGAGTTACATACGGGGATGCCTCAGCTTGAAAATCCTCTCTGGAAGGAAGAGAGAAGGTAACATGGCCACATGGCATCACTTCCTTTCAGACGTGGGGGAAGTGGCTGTCCTGAAAAGACCATGGGAGATTAAGGTCTGTGCTGTGTTTCAGAGTGGGGGACAGTGGTCGGGAGCTCAGGTTTAAGGTCACACAGGCTAGGTTTGAGCCTTGTTCTGCCTGCCACTAGCTGCGTATCACATAGCGGTTCTCAGCCTCGGTTCCCTCACCTATAAAATGGGGTAATGATACTATTCATCTTCTTCATAAGGTTGACGGGTTAATTATATGAGGCAGCTTATTTAGCCCAAAGCCCAGTGAATAACAGTGACTGTTTTGATAGCAAGTGACAAACTAAGGCTGAGTCAGAAGCTAGTGTCAGGTTCTAGATTTGCCTCTAATTGTGAATTTGGGCAAAAGGTTTAACTTCTTGGTACTTTCATTTCCTCATTTATAAAATGAGGGGGTTGGGCAAGTTAGTGTTTTTGTAAAATTTTATTTAAATTTTAGGGTCACCTGGGTGGCTCAGTTGGTTAAGTGTCTGCCTTTGGCTCAGGTTATGATCCCAGAGTCCCGGGATTGAGCCCCATGTGGAGCTCCCTGCTTCTCCCTCTCCCTCTGCCTTTCTGCTCCCCCTGTTTATTCTCTCTCTCTCTCACTATCTCTCTCTGTGTCAAATAAATAAATAAAATCTTTAAAATAAATAAATAAACTTTAATAAATTAATTAATTTTATTTTTTAGAGAGACAGCGTGCACACAAGGAGGGACAGAGAGAGAGGGAGAGAGACAGAATCCCAAGCAGGCTCCACGTCCAGTGCAGCACCCAACATGGGGGTCCATCTCAGAACCTGAGAGCATGACCTGAGCTGAAATCAAAGTCCAACACTTAACCGAGTGAGCCACCCAAGAGCCCCATGTCAGGGTTTTTTGAAAGTGTGATCCAAAGAACTATTTGCACCTGAATCATCCAGGTGCTTAGTAACATAAACGCAGATTCCTAGGTCCACCACCATCCTGCAAAATCAGAATCTCTGAGCGGAGCTCAGCAATCTGTTTCAGTCAGTTCCCCGATGATGCCTGTTGTATACGCCCTGCTCTGCCATTGCATGAACCTATGAGGTGGACGTCAGTACCTGGTATCAGGGGAGCCTACCAGAAGGGCCTGAAGGATCCTTCAGAATGTGGATTTTCCATCAGGGAGGTAGATTCAAGTTCTTCTTTAGTCCACACCAGGAATCCTGGATCTGTGGAATGAATGTACTTCTTTCTTATGCCCACAGGAGGTCAGTGAAACATTAGGCCTATTTTTCTGAAAATCTCAGAACAAAAGAATTTTGAACAGTGCTGGTCTAGAAGTAGAATTCTTCCACAATACAAAAGATAAGCCTTATTTACTAATAGGCTTCTTGGGTGAATGCTTGAGTTTCTATGCAGCCCCAAATCCAACAGCGCCCTGCTCTTTATAGAGGAAGGTGCATTTGCTTTCAGGTTCATAAACTTTAATCCATCAGTAGGTTTCCTAACACAACTGTCCTTTGAGCTCTGGGAGTCATTTTAAGGGAGAGAAAATTCTCTGCTTTGAATCTCTCTAGGGTGTCTCTTTAGAAGATTTCTAGATATCTGGCATGTGCTGTTTCACACACCTACCCCGTGGACCTGGGGTGGAAAGACTATTAATGGGACTTAAAGATGGGATAATGGAGGCTCAGAGAGGTCAGACCACCTGGCCGAAGGCACACAGTAATAGAATCATCAGACCCCAGGTCTACCACCTCCTCATCGAGGACCTTCTTTATGAGATATGGTTAATGTCATGGGTGTTCAAGCCCTGTGTTCTTTTAGCCAATGTATACCATCCTGTTCACCTTTTATTGTCTGGAGCTCAGCAGTTGGTCTTTTCCTGTAATTCAGTTTCTTTTTTTCTTCTCGAACCACAGTTATCAGGGGAGAGTGGAAGAAGTAGGATTAGCAGGGAAGAGCCCACAGTAATGTGCATATGGGTCTGTATCAGCTCCGGGAGCCCTGTCGCTGCAAGGGCGTCCTCTCGCTGCAAGCAAGGGCGTCCTCTCGCTGCAAGCAAGGGCGTCCTCTCGCTGCAAGCAAGGGCGTCCTCTCGCTGCAAGCAAGGGCGTCCTCTCGCTGCAAGCAAGGGCGTCGGAACCTGGGCTTGTCCCTAGAGCCCTCTACAGGAGGTCAGTTAGAGAATTGTTGCTGAAGAACTGGATAAGCATTCAGCGTTAACATGGGCTGAAGACCCTAGAGGTTACCCCCTTCGGTGTTTTTCATCTTTGTTAAATGCCCTCCTTTGTAAAAGCTAAGTGGCAGCCCACTGCCGAAAGCAAATACACTTGCCATGGCCAGCCCAAAGTCCTGCTTCTTTTTCTTTTCCCTTTGGCCATTGCTGGAGCTTGAAGGAGCTCTACATCTTGGAAACTGCAAAGTCGTCATCCAACCCACAAGTTTTAGATGGAGGTGGGGCCCAGATGGGAACAATGGTTTGCCCACAGCCCTGTAGTGAGTGTTGGCAGGGCATCAAGTGCGAGGAGCTTTCCCATGGTGCCAAGAGAGTTTGGGCTTCCGGCCAAAAGCAGGACAGGACTCCTCTTGCCCTGATGTCCGTCATCCCCATCCCTTGGCTGGCAGTAGGATCCTCTTGCCGCCTCACCCATCCAACCCTCACTCATCCTTCAGCATGAAGCCTAAGTGTCGCCTCCTTTGTGAAGTCTTCCTCAACTGGCCATGCCAACTGGGCTCTTCCCATAGTCCCACTGCCCTCTGCCAGCCACAGCGGAGCAGTTCTCATGTTCTGCCTCACCGACTTGTCTGTGGCTCAGTCACTGCCACTTCTCGTGAGCCTGTAACTTGTCTCATTCCAAAAAGATTTCAAACAGATGGCTCCCTGCTATTGTGTGGGTTCAGCTGTGTGACTCCAGCACCTAGTAAGTGCCAGCACGTAGTGGGTGCGTTGATTTATTTTTAGGAAGAAAGAATTATGCAGCTGTGTAGAAATTAACTTAGGTTCTAAGGCAACATGCTCCCAGATTTCATGCACATTAAATCATTTGGGAATTGTGCTAAAATTTAGTAAGTACAGTTTTCGGCCCATGATTCTGCATTTAACAAATATCCAGCGGATACTGATATTACTGGTACACAGACCACACTTTAGAGGGAAGAAGGCAGAATGCTTCGTTAACCATCCTGAAAAGAAACAGGAAAGTAGGATAAATCAGGGACTGCTGAGGAGTTCAGAGAGCATCCAGAAGGAGGATGGCAAAGAGCTGAAACTCAGGAGGAAGCTTAGAGAAGTGCCTCTGCTAAGCAATTCTGATCTGCCCGGGGCTTAGCAAGAAATGGACTTCAGCATTATTGACTTTGGCAAAAATCAAAACCATCAGGAAGTTCACTCACCATCTAGTTGGATGGGGGCCTTCGAAAGGGAAGACGGGGAATCTCTTAGTAATACATTCTCAAGTTTGGGCAAGAATACACATTTTACAAAATGCTGCAACACACCATCTTAATAACTCCTTAAGGGAGAGGTGTGATATTCCATTGCATAAAGGACAAAACTGAGACACACACAAACAAAAGACTTGCCAGAGTAATTCAAACCACAAGGCATTGATGAAAGGGTACTGAGATTAGATTTTCATTATATCCTTCCTAGAGCACTTCACCTATCCTAACATCCTTAGGATTTCACGGCTAGAGCTTGTCTTAATAGCCATCTTCCAGGCAAACTGGGACCTTGTCCGAGTTGTTTGTTATCAAGTCAGCGGTACCTAGAATGCCGTTCTACACCTAGAAGGTGCTCCGTGAATATGGGCTCGATAAAGGGATAGAATGTCATCACTGGAGGGTCTGCACTTATGCGTTCCACAAGATTATGGGTTCAGCTGATTACAACACAGCACTAATGAAGTCAAAATTCCGGGCTTGGTTTCCATGTATGAATGACAGAGCTTTGCCCTGTTCCCCATCCATGCTTCTCAACATATTCAACCACCTTTGTGAAAATGGGACCTATTAATGACTCAGGAACTTGGTGAGAATATGACTGTCAAAAAAAAAAAAAAACCCAAAATCAAAAAACAACTCAAAGTGTGTGCTGAAAACAGCAATGGCATCTTTGATGAAGATGGTAACTCAGGTCATAAGCATTTTGCCATAGCATCCCTTACCAGGAATGCTCCAGGCCAACTCCATTCTCCACTACCCACTGAAATTCCTATCTCTGAAGTGTGTAATGATCTCAGAACACAGAGCCTTGCCACAGAAGGGGTTGAGGAGGGAAAGTGGGCTTACTACCAATCCAGAGGCAAGGCTGGACCCTCTGTTTGCATTTGTTCAGCCTTATACTTTCTTTGGTTGCTTTTGTGCCCCTGATATGTATTCCTCAGAAAGCATTCAAAAATACTTCAAAGAAAGATCCTAATTCACATGGGATCCAAGCAAACTGCAAAGGAGGCTGGGAAAGATAGCCTTTCTGTGTGCCCAAGAAGAACAGATGAGATGGATGACCATCTCACCAGTCTCTATCAAAATCACCATGCAGTTTTTCCTCAACTCCAGTGTTTTTCTAGAGTTTTCCATCCAAGCATTGATTTGAAAAATGACTATAAATAGTAATAGCTGACATTTACTGAACACTTAGTATATGCTAGGCATTGTGCTAACTGAACTGCTCAGCACACATTATTTGTGAAATCCTTACAAACAACTTAAAAGGAAGGCACTCCTTATATCTCCATTTCACAGATTAGGAAAATGAGACTAAGGGAGATGAGTGACTTGCCTCAAATTGCAGGACCGTTGGCAGAGCCAGGCTGGAACCCAGGGCCGTCTGATTTCTAAACCTTTACATGACATTGTTAACTGACGAACTGACCCTTGGCTTCCTCCTGATAGCACCACCTTCTCTGCAATTCTTTCTTTGGAAGTTAGTCGTTTTTCTGCCATCTCTACCATGATGCCTCCTCCAGCTCCAGCCCGAGACTAGGTTGACATCCTCTAGGCACTTACTCCTGCTCTCCACCATTACTGTTCAATTAATTCCCTCCCCAGCCCCTCCCCCTCCGACACCCACAGCTTGGTTGATGCCATCTACTGACCTAGTGCCCATGGCCACCTCTTCATTGAAGTCTGCAGCATCTGGCTTCCTGTGTTCCTCTGCAAGCCATTTTCTATCATGGTCTGGGAGATTCAGCACCCATGTGGACGGTATGTTCAATCCCATACCCTCATCTGCTTTCCACACACAAGCTCACTTCAGCCTCTTTGGAACCTGCTGTCACTAGGAGCTGTTTGGCTTTTACCTTCTATTTCTCCCATTAACCTCGTCATCAACCTTGGGGAGCGCTTCTTCCCCTGTCTAGGCCACTCCTCTTCCTGGCCCTACGTCACTTCCTATATAGTGTGGAATCTGTGGTCAC
The DNA here is from genome assembly GCA_004024625.1 of Mellivora capensis. Classification (NCBI taxonomy): domain Eukaryota; kingdom Metazoa; phylum Chordata; class Mammalia; order Carnivora; family Mustelidae; genus Mellivora; species Mellivora capensis. Next base: position 11,085 of record PISX010015180.1, on the reverse strand, counting down.
TATTTCATAAAAGGACTGACAGAGTAAGGTTGGCTAGTGTCACAGTGCAGTAAAGAATCTGGAAAGTACCTGTATGTCTGGGGCAAATAATACATTATATGTTAATTTTAAACAGTTAAAAAAAAAAAGAATCTGGAAACGAAAGCCAGAGGCTTCCCTAAGATGAATCCTTTTTCTTTTTTTGAGTAATCTCTACACCCACTGTGGGGCTCGAACTCACAACCCCAAGATTAGGAGTCACCTTCATTTACAACTGAGCCAGCCAGATGCCCCGATGAATCCTTTTTCTAATCATGATGCCAATTTGAGAATTTGAGAATCAAATCATGTGATTTGAGAATAGAGAAGTGAATTAAGGGAATTGTCAGGCTCCTACTTGATATGAACTCTGTCTGGGTAAAGTGTTACTTCTATAGAAAGAGAATCTATTGAGGGCCTCAGGGGTCTGGGATTGAGCCCCATGTCAGGCTCCTTGCTCTGTGGGGGTGTGCTTCTCCCCCTCCCTTTGCCCTTCTCCCCTACCCAGCTTATGCTCTTTCTCTCTCTCTCTCTCCCAAATAAATAAATAAAATTTTTTTAAAAAGGGGAGGGGGAACTGTAGGAATCCTAGCCCTGAATCTGGTCCATACTGTCAAGTTTTCCTCAAGGTATGAGCTTGTGGATAACCTTACTGGAATGATCTATAAGTCCTTAAAGGCCCTGGCCCCATCCCAGACCTCCTGAATCATATTATTTGTGGATGGGCCTAGAAATATGTATTTTCAGTGAAATCCAATTGAATCTCATCTAATTTAAGCTTTGAAGAGCTTTGATTTAGGCTGGTCAGACACATTCCCCCCAGAAGGAGTTTAAAGTCTCTGTCACCTCCTATTTCCAAACCCATGACTCACTCCAACTTGAACAGGATTCACACTTGCCCATCCATCCATGTGACTTTTCGTTAAGTCCCTTAGAACTAACTCCACTCCTTTCCCTGAAGGGCCTGGAGTGAAACGAGCTTCTTGGCTCACGAACAAACAGAAATTCCACCCCGAATCCCTGTCTTCCCCCCTCTCGAGTCCTCCCCACATTGAGAAGTCGCCTCAGTCCCTCCGTTCCGTGTGCTGGTGGAGGGGAGGGCCAGGGTGATCAGGAAACGGATTAGTCTACTGGGGTAGGCATCAAGAGATAAAAATCCAGGCTTTCATAACTTGTTAAAACCTGCTTCAGGGAGAGGACAATAAACCAGGATCCCCGGTACGCTGAGGACCTCGGTAGTTCCTTATCTGCGTTGAGATAAATCAGATCAATTAAGTTCCCTGCAGAACATAGAGTTTCTCTTTCTGCTTTTCAAACAGCTCCTCTGCCTCCAGGGTCTCTGCAGCCTCCTCCCAGTGCAGCAAAGCGGGGCCGGGCACGGCTGTTCAGTTCTGGGACGGCTGATTCTAAGATTTGACACAACACAGGATTTGAGCTCAGCAGACCTAATTAAAATCCCAGCTCTACTCCTTTCCTGCTACATGACCTTGGGGTAGTCATTAAACCTCTGACTCTATTTCCTTAGCTCTTAAAAAGTAACCGATTCTAGTCCTCCTTACCTTCTCATAGGGCTTTTGAGGACAAATGAGATGATTCTTGTTTGGAAAGGGTAGAGCTGCGAACTGTTATGAGTAGGAGCTGTCATGAGCAATTTCCTGAAGCCCTGCCCACCAGGCTCCCACCTGTGGCTGACGGCCTGGCTCCTGCAGCCCACAAACACGGGTGAGCCTCAGAAGGCTGCCATCCTGACAAATCCACGTGTCCTGCTTCTGCTGGAGACTCAGTGGTGTTCCACGTTGTTCTAGGGTAGACGGACCAGGGGTCCAGTATCTTATCCAAACAACCCTGTGCGGGGATGAAGAGGGCTGGCTGCCTCATGAGGTAGAAGGTGAACCTTGTCTTCTTTCACCACCCAGGGACTGAGCTCTAGACTTGGACTTGACAGCCAGCTACTAGTGGGTATCAAGAGAGGGGAAGTCACTTATTCAACTTCCTGCTAGTTTTCAAACACACTTGAGTAAGGTTTGGGGGAGCTGGGCAGGCCGGCTGCTCAGGCTATTGGATTTTGAGGGGCTCCTGGCCCTGGCATCATCTGGGCCTCTCCTCATACCTGTCCTCCCTTGTCAGCCATTGCCACCCTGGTGCTTGTTGCCTCAGCCCAGGAACTGAGAATGATTTATCTGGTCCAGTGGTTCTGTGGAACCAGGACGGATGTGTGTTTAGTGAGTTCCGACCCCTTTCTGTTTTTATTTTTAAGAGGTTCATTATTTTCTTTGCCTGAAAATAATTCTTTGCTGGCAAGAATTTCAGAAGCCATGGCTGTCCCTGCAGATGACACAGTGAGGAGCTGGCCCACATGGCTTTTTGAGAAACTCTTCACCAGGAATACAGTTATGATTCATTATTCCCACCCAAGCTGGAGGGGGCCAGTGGTTCTTTTTAAATTATAAAGATGATGTCAGTCTCCAACTTACAACTTGCAATGGTTTCTCATTGTACTTGAAATAAAATCCAAACTCCTTACCTGGGGCTCTGCCTGAAACCCCAGGCTCACCTCAGGGTTTCATTGTCTCCCGTGCTGGCCTTCCTTCTGCTCCTTGGACATGATTAGCATGATCATTCCCGTCTTGGACCCCTTGCAGGGACCCCGCTTCTGTTTTGATTCCACTTTCTTTTTTTTTAGGTTTTTTTTTGTGTGTGTGTGTGTGTTTTTAAGTGATCTCTACACCCAGTGTTGGGCTCAAACTCATGACTCTGAGATCAAGAGTCTCATGCTCCTCCGACCGAGCCAGCCAGGTGCCCATACAGCTGGGATCTCAAATCCTCAGCCTATACCATATCAGCTAGATGTTCAGAGCTTCACTTCCTTCCTTTGTTAAATGGTGATTGTAACACTGACTGCAGAGTTGTAAGTATTTAATGGGAACGAATATACGAAAGTGCCTTGCATGTGGGAGGGGCCCACAAAATCAATCAATCAATTAATTATTATAATAACTCCCTTCTTTCTCTTCTTTTCTTTGGCCCTGGGTCTGCCATTTTTTAGTCCTGTGACCTTGGTGAGTCACTTTTGTTCTCTGGGCTTGATGAGGGAGAGGGACTGTTACCAGGTCATCAACACTGACTGTCCAAGTTTATTTTTTATTTGGGGGAAGGAAACTAGGTTCTTTTATTCCCCCAGCCACATGGCCAAATGGGTTTCCCTAAGTTACTACAGAGACGTCCTCCTCTGGCTAAATGGGCATGGTGGGGACTGCAGAAGGAAAGCTAGTAAAGGGGACCACCCTCTGAATACTAAGCAGCATCTTAATTTCTCCTTGAATTGGCAAGCCTTATATTATGGGGCTGCCATTGGCAGCTGTGGGGGCAGGGTGGGGGAAGCCTTGATGGTGGCTGAGTTAAATATGGCCGGGATTTACAGTGGAATAAAAGGTGCCAGATTAATAGAGTTTCTTTTCTCTGAACCATAAATTGGAAGCTCTGGTGTCTGATCGGCTACTAAATCTCTAGTCCTGAGGGCTTCTAGACGGAGAGCTCTGGAAGCACCCAGCTGGCAGCCAAAGGTTGGAACAAATAATGATCTCACCAGGGCTTTTGCTCTGCAAAGGGAGCTGGGTTGAAGGGTAAAGGGACCTCCTACATTTGCATGGTGGCAGTGACTTCTGATTCCGCCTCTGTGCATTGGCTAGGAGCCCTTGTGCATCATCTCAGGGACAGCCTGAGCTGAGGGTAGCAGATGAAGAGATGGAGAGAATGTGGCAGGTGGCTTCATCATCAGGGTTCAGCCATCTGGAGTTATTTAAACATGTATGGTGAGCACCTCCTCTGCCTTGAGCTTCTAGGTGAATGCTGCAGAGGAATGGGGAATGGCCCAGTGCCTGTGATGGCTCAGGGCCACCCCTGTCAGCCCCTAGGGACATTTACTTTGAGAAAACACCCTCCCACACGTTTCAAGAGCAGGGTCAGGGGACAGTTTGAAGACTGGAGTCTTCACTTGCTTGAAGTTGGGTGGCAGAGGCAGGGACCAGAATAGAGGGTGATCTGATGGTCCCCACAAGGCTGTCTCCAAGAAAGCCTTCTTGCCTAAGGGACCAAACTGGGAGGCAGGGAATACGTGTCATTTCCTTGTCACCATATACTTAAGGGTAGCTCAGACTGTGATCGATTTCATTTTAGGAGCAAAGAAATCTAGATCCAAGGAGATTAGGGTACATGCTTATAATGCCACAGTTGGAGTGGCAGCAGCTGAACAAGAAACAATGTCTTTGGACAGCTCAGTCCCCATGCTTTCTCCCTTTAAAGCTATCTTCCATGTCACCTTACCAGGGGCTGCTAAGCCATTTAGTGCCTTTATGAAACTTAAAAGGAGATGCACACTCTGGGTGAACGTAGCCCTGTGCCAGCCTTGGATTTTGGCCTCCACTTGCCCTTTTGACTGTGTATTCTTCTGCAGCGAATAATGCGCACATCCATACACAGCTGCCCTGCTGGTGGACACTCACAGAATCTCAGCTTCAAAAGGAGGCTCTTCATCACAAAGGCTTGCCATTTACCTTTCTCCTCTTTCCCCAGGCTCTTTTAAGCAGCCCCTTCCAGGAAACACCCAGACAGCCTACCCAGTTGCCTATCTGAGACTTTTGGTGGAACCCCACCAGGCCCTTCAACCCAGGCAGGAAAACAGAACCAAGTGGCAGAGGTTGGGGCAATGTCCTGAGGCTAACGGTCAGATGGAATCCACCCCTCCAGTACCACTTCTTCGGGTGTCTTCTGTCTTCCCAACCAAACTTGGAGCGCTCCCAGCCCCTCTCTGAGCCAGTAGTCATTAAGCTGCTTTGGCTAGATCCTCTATGGACATGTAGCAGAATATTTATGTCCAACCTGCTTTTTTTTTTTTAATGTCAACAACTCAACTTATTTTTTGTTTTTTTTCTTTGCTGCATTAGAAAGAGTCAATTTCTCTTATAGACAGGAAGGTGACCTTCTCTTGAATAAAATAGAAACATTTTTCCTACTGGCAACTGTGCTTCTAAAGACCAAGATTCCCCACCCTACAGCAAAAGCAAAACTCCTATTGTGTGTGTGTGTGTGTGTGTGTGTGTGTGTGTGTGTTTCTGTGTGTGTGCTTACATGTACATGTGAGTCTGTGCTATTTAGGATAATTAGCCTATTTATCCTAATTATTTAGGATAAAATTGCACTCAGAAGCCTTATGAAAGAGAAGAATAAAATACAACTTTTAGGCAAAAGGCAATGTGAGTATGGTCTGCAACTGAGTGGAGACAGGAGAGGAAGGGAGAAACCAGGGGACCTGGCACAAGGAATGAGGTCAGAGTGGAATAGCTGACCTGGAGGTGCCAGGCAATTGGGCAGAGATGACTAAGGTGGGGGTATGGGAGTTTCTAGAAGGTAGGCTTAATCAGGATCTTTGCCATGGGACAAAGTACCTCCTGTTTAATTCACATGCGGGGGCCACCTGGCCTGCACCTAAAATCCTTATCATCCCAAAGTTCAGTGACTTGCCCAGGCTACAGATCTTTCCCCTCCCACCATCTAGATGCTCCATGGGGCTGTGTCTCTGCAGGGCTCCCAGGTCAACTGTAATGATGGAGAGGAGTCTCAAGTAGGCAGCAAGGAGATGGAGAGTAGATGATATGCTGTGTGAAGGGGTCAAGCTGTGTCAGCGAAGGTCTGGGGAGTTAAACATGTGAGCCCTGATATCTCAAGTAAGCAACCTCCTCAAATTGGATAGACCACTTTTTGGTGAAATAAGATCTAATTACAAAGGCATGAGGGGAGCTTGCAATTTTGAAAAACCCAACTGCAGATTATTTTCTAAAATATAAGACCCTGTGGTCATGAGCCAAGTTTGCCCCATAACTTAACTTAAATAAAACACTGTGAAAATGCAAACCTTTTGGCAAGTGGATTTTTCTAAACCTAACTCTAAATGCAGCCCCTTTATCTCCTCCCTTAGATAAGAAGCTACAGGTCCTTTTAGACAAGAAGGATAGACCTGTGTCACAAGGAGCTCCCCCATCTTATCTCCTCTACCCGCATTCAAGCTGGAATGCACTTGTGAGATTTTCGGAGACCAAACTTCTCGGAAGTAAGACCCGCTGGATTCTATAGTCAGAAAGGATCTCAGAAGTCATCTGGTCTATGCTCTTACCTGTTGTAGTAAGATCCTCCTCATGATAGATGGCCATCTGGGGGCAAGGACAATCAGGCCTCATCTGATTTTGGTTCCCTAGTCCCTGGAACATCATTTGACAAGTAGCAGGTGCTCAGTAAGTGTTGATTGAGTGACTTACTGACTGATTGGGTCAATGAACACATATTTCTCAGTGACAAAGATGGTCTCCTTCACTGAAACTCCACTCAGACTCCTCTGAGCTCTCTTCTCCACAGAGCCCTGACTTTTGGGTTTCTGTGTTCATCTTTTCATTGATTTCAGCAAGAATTCTGATAAATCAGTTTAAACAGAATCCCCCACCCTGCATACCTGACCACCCTCAACATCTGATCAAATTCCTCATTTGCAACTATTCTCCAGGGGATTTCTGATAATCCTGGCCTTCAACAAGAATCCTATTAGATGGATTTAGCCAGAATTGCCTCTGGCCCCTGATGTTCCTGCTTAGTAATTTTTTATCCACTGACTCTCTCTCTGCTCCTTGGCCTTAAGTTCCCACTTTTCCTTGTATTTAGAGTTAAGCCTAAGCTGGGGGAATCTCTCGTTTGAACTACAAAACTTCCTTATTGTAGCTCCCGAATAAAATCTTTCTATCTTTGACAAGTGTCATGGATAATTTTTAACATCAGTAGCTACTTGGATGCACATAGGAATAGGATGCTTACTATCTCAGAAGGCAATATGCTATTTTTGTAGATCACTATAATTATGAAGAAGTTGTTTAAATGGAGTCAGATCCTGATTTCTTGCAAATTTTCTGCATGTGTCCTGGTTCTGCTCTCTGAAGGCAGCAACTTACTGTACTGAACAACCCCCCTTACTGTAGCATTTGCTCTCCTATTTCCCCTGGTGTTCTTTCTTCAGAGGCCAGTGATCTCATGCTTGTTCCTGCTGATCTGGAACATATGCAGGAAATTGTTCAACTCACAGATGCCTCACCAGGGCCATACTCTATGATTTAGGTCTTTCCTTTTTTCCTGGCCTTGTTCATGTTGACTGGACATGTCTTATGTAGGTATCCTTCTTTCTCAGTGAGCTGCTGTTATAAAAAACACTAGCTAAAAGAGAAGATATCTCTGGTGGTGATATTATTGGGATGTTTATTTTTTTCTTATAACAGAAATGTTGTAACAGAAACATTGACAATGAGAACGCCTTACTTTCATGATCTGGGGGAAGAAACCAATATAGCTAATTCTACTGTGGAAGAAAGAAAACAATAAAGTAACTTATAATAGAGTGTTGAGGGACAGTATCAGCCTAGAGAAACTTGACCAAGTATCTACTAAGTACCAGGCACTGAACTAGGTAATACAGAGATAAACAAAAATTGTTTTTTTCTTCAAGTAGTTCACGGTTGCTTTGCTCAAACAATTATGCCCTATGAAGACAAAATGCTCAGATTGCTCTGGGAGCACGGAGGTGGTGCACAGAAAGTGCACAGCAGCAGAGAACTTTTAAAAAATAGATGTTCCACCAACAATGAAGAGCAGAGAGCCAAATGTGAAGAGATGTGAATGTGCAAGAGATGTGTCCCCTTTCAGGGGATTCCCAGGGTTTGGTGGATTGGGAGTGTGGGGTGTGAAGCAGGGAGGGGCAAGAGCTGAGGTGAAAGGGGGACCAAGATCATGAAGAACGGGCCGCTGGAGGTTCAGACTTTCTTCTCTGTGTGTGTGTGTGTGGAGGTTGGGGGTGACTAAAGAGGCAGGTAGGGTGAGAACCTTTAAACAAAGAGAACTAATAACTGTGTCCAGAGAAATGATCTGTAATGACAGAATTTCTGGCAACATGGTGGTTAGCAGGAAAGATTTCTGGGTGCGGGAGGGAATAGGAGGGATATATGACCTTTCATCTTCTGTAGTTGATAGATAATAATGGCCCCATTTCTTCCTTCTGTGCTGCTGCCAGAAATGAGTAAAGGAATTATCCAAGGCTTAAGAACATGTATTCTAGAACCAGACCTCCTAAATTTGAATCTCAGCTCTACTACTTCTTGGGCTCTCTGTGTCTCAGTTTCCTCATATGTAAAGTGAGGCTAATAATAATATCTACCTTATTGGGCTGTTGGGAGGAATAAATGAATTGGCATACGTAGAGCTCATTGAGCCATGCTTGGCATTTAGGAAGTAATGTGTTTGTTATTAGGTCTGTTATTAGGTATGTCTTCTCTTCTGGAGGTCTAACCAAACTAATGTGAGTTTGCTCCTTGGTGAGTCAGGGCTAGAAACTATACCAGGTGGAGTTGCCACACAAAGTAAACTTTATCTGCAGCAAATAAGGAGACCACGGGGAATAACTTCTAAAGCTGTGACTCCCCCAGCAAGGGTGAATTTATTTAGGGTTAAGATGAATATTTAGAAAGGGGAGCTTTGTCATCATATGTAGAAGTGGGCATAAGGTCCCACATGTGCCTCAAGGAAACATGCTTATACATATGTTCATTGTGTGCTATGTAGACAATGCTTGTGCTCCTCCTTGGGTGGAGAATTTAGGGTTATAATGAGGTAAAGGTAACTGTCCTCCGTGGCCCATTTATGCAGGCATAAGTGGGGGGTTGAGTTCAACCTGGTCTGGGTGGTCTGGTCAGCCAGAGCTCTTCTTCAAGGCCGTCATTATTGCTTGAGGGGCAGTTCTGATTTTCATCACAGGAGGCTATGCCCATTGGGTCTTTTTGCCTGAGTTAAGAGATAAGCTAGAAAGAAGAGCTTAAGCAGAAATGTGGGACAAAGGTCTGTGAGTACAAGCAGGTAGGCAGTAAAGGTCAAGTCTTGGGGTCTAGCAGATGACAAAGGGGACCAGAATATGCCTTTCCAAAATATGCCTCTTTGGCATACATATTATTCTGAGGTACAAGGCCACTGAGAACCAGCAAGATGCAGGCAAAACTCTAAAAAGAAGGCAAAATTTTCCCTTTTATAAAGGAAATTTTAATCTGTAAAGATGTCTCTCTTGCCCATAGCAAGAAGAGGAGGGCCCTTAACAGCTCATTAATGGAGAAGGTATCTGTTTAAATCTGTGTAATACCTTCCTAAACAATACTTGTTTACCATGCTTTTCCTGATCACCTGCCCATAACTTGCTTCCACGCAGCACCCCCTTTCACCCAGAAGTCCCAACCCCTTTTTTCTTTGTTTAGGCTAAGATGGTATATAAATCCAAATGCAAATAACCCCTTTGGGTCACTCAATACTGGGTGCTTCCATGCATCCATGAGTGGGGCACATGTAAATAAACTTCTGTTTGTTTTTCTTTTGCTAATCTGCCTTTGGCTGGTCACATTTACATGGCCCCTGCTGAGGAACCTAAGATGGTGATGGGGTGGAAAAATGTCCCTCCTTCCTTTTTAGATTCTTTAGCTGGTCTAATAAGTAGATGGATATAAGCCAGATTAATAGGAGAAAAACAAATTCTATATGCATAGGAGCTCTCACAAAAATATGAGACGCCAAAGGGCAGCCAAGTAATTGAGGCTTATATAACATCTTGAGCTAAGGAGGAGGGTAGGAGTTTGGGTATACAAAGGGAAGGAAAGCCATTCACAGGAAGGCAGAAGAGATGTTTTGAAAAAAAAGGTTGCCCTGTTATGCAGATAGTTTTCATAAGTAAAAAGCATCACTTGTAATGCTCTTCTTGGTACTGGCTCTCTTTCCAACATAAATTGAGGGAGCTGAAAGGGAGGTAAAGAGTTTTACCTGAATCTGCTGGGTTTTAGTTGCCTTTAGCTCAAAGTTATCCTTATGCCAAAAAGACAGAGCTTGGGATAGCAGACTATGCTCCCTTTCAATGGGCAAGGGAAAAAAAAAAAACCTCCTTTAAATTTCTCATTATTGTTCAATCTACGAAGGAGGAGGAAGGACCAAAAAGGATTTGGAGTTAGAAGCAGCATGCCTCCATCACTAATTGATTGTGTGACTTGGGCAATTTAACCTCCACCAACCCTAGTTTTACTGTTGGAAATGCAAATGATAATTCCTATCTCCCAGGGTCTTGTGGGGACCAAATAAGATAATGGATGCAAAAACACTTTATAAATTGTAAATCATTGAATACCAGGCAAAGGCTTAATATTATCTCACCAGTCCTCCTCCAAAGAGGGCAGGGATGGGTCTCCTTATTTAACAGGGAAACTGAGGGCCAAGGGGTACAGTAATTTACCACAATTCTCCTACAAGTCCGGGTCAGGTCCGGCCTGGGACATGCCTCTGCACTCAGCAATTTCCCCACAGGGTCCAGTCAAGTAAGCTCTGCTGGCCACATCCAGACCCAGAATCCACATAAATAAAAGCAAAATCCTGGGCCAGCCCCCTCCTCCCACTTCGCTGCGTTCTAATTGCCTCTTACATCAGAAATAGGAATAATTAAACTGAGCTTTATTTTAATAGGCCTCAGGTCAGGCTCAGCATTCTGCCTGCTTGGTCAATTTCCCCATGTTTCTCAGCTAATCTGGGGGAGAGGAAACTGTCCTGAAGTGGTTCATTTGCATCAAAACCACTATAATTGTAAGTAAATGGTATCGCTTTATTTTTTTAAAATTTTTTAAGATTTTTATTTATTTATTTGACAGACAGAGATCACAAGCAGGCAAGAGAGGCAGGCAGGGAGAGAGAGGAGGAAGCAGGCTCTCCGCGGAGCAGAGAGCCCAATGTGGGGCTGGATCCCAGGACCCTGGGATCATGACCTGAGCTGAAAGCAGAGGCTTTAACCCACTGAGCCACCCAGGCACCCCTGGTATCACTTTTAAATGCAAAGAAGAACCCGAGAGTTGACAGAACAGACCGTCTTTGATTCTTCAAAAAATTGCAACTCCTAATGTTCTGGAAATAATCTTTCCTTCTCTCCAATTACACCCAACCCAGGAGGAGCCCCTTTCACCC
>PISX010015179.1:0-50543 GCA_004024625.1 Mellivora capensis | reverse complement strand
GGTGGAATTTTGATCGGAATGGCATTAAAAGTATAGATTGCTCTAGGTAGTATAGACATTTTAACAATGTTTATTCTTCCAATCCAAGAGCATGGAATGGTCTTCCATCTTTTTGTGTCTTCTTCAATTTCTTTCATGAGTGTTCTGTAGTTCCTCGAGTACAGATCCTTTACCCCTTTGGTTAGGTTTATTCCCAGGTATCTTATGGTTCTTGGTGCTATAGTAAATGGAATCAATTCTCTAATTTCCCTTTCTGTATTTTCGTTGTTAGTGTATAAGAAAGACACTGATTTCTATACATTGACATTGTATCCTGCCACGTTACTGAATTGCTGTATGAGTTCTAGTAGTTTGGGGGTGGAGTCTTTTGGGTTTTCCATATAAAGAATCATGTCGGGGCGCCTGGGTGGCTCAGTGGGTTAAAGCCTCTGCCTTCAGCTCAGGTCATGATCCCGGGATCCTGGGATCAAGCTCTGCATCAGGCTCTCTGCTCCGCAGGGACCCTGTTTCCCCCCCACCCCCTCGCTCTGCCTGCCTCCCTGCCTACTTGTGATCTCTGTCAAGTAAATAAATAAAATCTTAAAAAAAAAAAAAGAATCATGTCATCTGCGAAGAGAGAGAGTTTGACTTCTTCATTGCCAATTTGGATACCTTTTATTTCTCTTTGTTGTCTGATTGCTGTTGCTAGGACTTCTATGTTGAACAAGAGTGGTGAGAGTGGGCATCCTTGTCGTGTTCCTGATCTCAACGGGAAGGCTGTGAGCTTTTTCCCATTGAGGATGATATTTGCTGTGGGTCTTTCATAGATAGATTTTATGAAGTTCAGGAATGTTCCCTCTATCCCTATACTTTGAAGTGTTTTAATCAGGAACGGATGCTGGATTTTGTCAAATGCTTTTTCAGCATCAATTGAGAGGACCATGTGGTTCTTCTCTCTTCTCTTATTGATTTGTTCTATCACATTGATTTGCGAATGAGAATTGAATCTTTGATATTTTGAGCACAGTAGGAAAGATAATTTAAATATGTTGGGAGATAATGGGTCTTGGAGTTGTCACTCAGGAATGGAATTTTTTATTTCTCAGCTGATCCCTTAAAGGCAGCAGCAGGAAACTCCTTCCGAATAGGAGGTGCCTTAGGCTGTGCGGCCCTGCACGAGTCACCAGTCACAAGTCAGGACAGTTCTGCTCTGCTGCTGTAGCAGAAAGCAGCCACACCTCCTGCCACACGTCAAGGACAGAGCATGAGCTAGACAGTCGTCGGTCAGCGGGAGACAATGGTCTGGAATTACCCTTAACCAGAGAGGTCCCAGATTTTTCGTGTCTGTGGTCTGACATGTAAATTAGCTCAAACCCTTTCTTTAGATATAAACGGAAGTATATCAGTTGTGGTTTGTTACAAGATCACAGGAAGGTGGTGCCTTAGAAAATTTTTGTTGAATCCGTGCAGCTAAAGTGAAGCGGAAACCCACAGTTACTTGGGTGAAGAAGATATGAATACCCCCCCGCCAGTGACCCAGGTGGACAGTCTCCTGTGGGGGACAGGTGTGTTGGTAATTGCTGACCTCCCCTCCCATGCTCCTTTTGCCTTTGACTTAGTATTTTTAACCTCAAAGTCTCCCTCTGAGGGGAACAATATGGCATCAGGAGATTAAAACTGACGTGATAAATGCCTGGGATTTGAGACCTGTTCTCAGGAGAGAAAGGGGCTCATTCCAACTTGCCCAGGAAGCGCTGGGCAAGGACACATATTTCAGCATCTCTCTCCACACCTGCTCTTGTGCCCTGTATGTGAGGAAAGCTGTGCCTAACAAGACGTAGCTCTTCTGCCACTCCCTGCCTCCTTCCAAGGGAGATGGAAAGAGATGGAGCAAGGCTAGAAAATACACCGGGGGAAACCTTGGCTCCATGCCAGAACGGAGAAACTAACACGGAGGGGAAGAAAATCTGAAGAGGCTGAGATACATAGACACCCACCACACGATCTTTGAGCCAAATATGGAAATACAGCAATGCGGTAAGAACATTATGGTAACATTAACACATAATGAGAAAATTATGGAAAAGATACTCCTCTCCTTGGAATATGGGACCAAGAAAAACCAAGGTGAAACTGAGGATTGTATATGCATCTGGGGGGAAAAGTGAGCCACAACAGATGGTTCTTGGTCCTGTAGTTAATTGCTGTACATGAATATGTGTGTTTTGCCCTTTAAAATCTTAAGTTCTGCCTTGTAACCACCATATGGTCCCCTGTCATTTGCATAGTTATCTGTCAGCTAAGCACTGACTTATTATTATACTCCAAAAAATATTTGCAGAATGAAGAATGAATTGGTACTAGTAAAAATAGTCATTAGAATCTTATTTCTGAAAGTGATTGCTGAGTGTCTTGGAGTACCACCTTATGTTCATGAAACCCCAAAACTCACAAAATACAGATTTGCCACAGAGCAGACCCACTCTTGTTTTTCAGCCTCACGTCATGATGGCGCTCCGTGCTTATTCAAACACACCTCCTTTTACTGCTTTGCCTCACTGTGCTTTATAGAGCGTGTGCTTTTTACTAATTGAGCGTTTGTGGCAAGCCTGCATCGAGCAAGTCTGCTGGCACCACTTTTTCCAACAGCATCTGCTCACTTCATGTCCCTGTGTCACATTTTGGTAATTCTTACAATATTTCCAAGTTTTTTATTATTGTTATATTTGTTACGATGACCTATGGCCAGTGATCTTTGATGTCATCACTGGAATTGTTTTGGGGGCATCACACATAGGACACATACGACAGCACACACATGACAGCACACCTCCTCAGTAAATGTTGTGTGTGTTCTGACTGCAGATGTGGGAGAAACAGCAGAAGCAGGATCAGAAGTGTGGCCTGAAGATGGGACTGAACTGCTAGAATCCCGTGCTCAACCTTGAACAGACGAGGACTTGCTTCTTGAGGATGAGCAAAGAGAGTGGTTTCTTGAGATGGAATCTACACCCGGTGAAGATGCCCTGAAGACTGCTGAAGTGACAGCAGAGTGAGGAAAGGGTTAAGGTATGGGGGGGTGGGCGGTGTCCCTGGCTGACTCCAAAACTATTCCTGGCAGGCAAAAGCCTAAGCCAAAGTGAGCAAAAGATAAGAGAACAAACCAGGCTACCCTGCCCTGGTTGTTAGGGAGTGTTTTTCTTTGGTGGTTACATAGTAATGACAGAAAATGACAAAGAAGTAAGCCATTCTCAAAGAATGACAAAGAAGTGAGCCTTTACTTTTTTTTTTTTAAAGATTTTATTTATTTATTTGGCAGACAGAGATCACCAGTAGGCAGAGAGGCAGGCAGAGAGAGAGGAGGAAGCAGGCTCCCCGCTGAGCACAGAGCCCGATGTGGGACTCGATCCCAGGACACTGGGATCATGACCCGAGCCGAAGGCAGAGGCTTTAACCCACTGAGCCACCCAGGCGCCCCAGAAGTGAGCCTTTACTGAAAGAAGTGAGCCATTGAGGGGGTTATCAACAGTCCCCGCTCAGACCAAGCCGGCACCAGAATCTCAAGACTGCAGGCTTCCTGGTCAAGTTGTCAATAAAAGACCAGCCCTGAAACCCCTCAGGGGCACCCATTTGGGACCCCTCTCACTCTAGAGAGCTTTTTCTTTCCTTTCTGCTCCTAGCGTCGCTTAATAAACTTGCACTTCACTTCACCCTTTTATGTCCACGAGATTCATTCTCTGACCATGTGAGTCAAGAACCTTCAACCCTGCAACAAAGGATTCAGAATATCACACAAACGTAGCTGTAACGCAGCAGCAGAATTGAAGAGGATGGACTCCGGTTTTGAAAGAAGTTCTGCTATGAAAGAAGTTCTACAGCATCATGGGCTACGGAGAAACTGCTCCTGGAAGAAGAGTCAGTCCATGCGGCAAACCCCAGGGTTGTCTTTACTTTCGGAAACGGCCACAGCCGGTACCACCCCGATGGGTCGGCAGCCTCCAACAGCAGACAAGACCCTCCACCAGCGAAAAGATTATGGCCCCTGAAAGCTCAGATGATGCTTAGCATTTTTCAAAAACAGAGTATTTTCTAATTAGAAAATTTCTAATTTTCTAATGAACATTGTTTTTAGACACACCGACTGCACACTCCGTAGGCCACAGTACCCTGTGAACATCACTTTCATGTGCGCTGGGAAACCAAAGTGCTCTTTGACTCACTTTACTGCAATACTCGCTTATCGCTGTGATCTGGAACGAAACCCACAGTATCTCCAAGGTATGGCTGTAATTTTTCCTAATTTTGTGCACACTGAAAAGAAGCTTAGAGTAATTATCAGCACTACGTGATCTCCTCCTCAGAGGCCCTGAGCACTTGGTCCTACCGGTGGATGCTCGCTCGCTGCCCAGTTCCTCACCTCAGCCCTGGGGAGGAACGTGTGGCCCCGCTCCAGAGGAACCGTGTCCGTGTGCTCGTCATTCTGTTGTCACAGCTCTACCCACACAGACTTGTTTGTGTTTTATTTTCTTCTTTGGAAGGGTAGTTTGTGAGAACAGAATCAGGGTCTTCCTTGATAAGACCCACAGCAAGGTGACCCAAAGCTGTTCCTATCCCCATGGGTCACCACGTTGCGATTTTTAAAGTGATCCCCGAGTTATCTAAAGAGACAAACAAAACCTGACCCCATTTATACAGCAAGACGCTCACAAACATGACCCAGGCAATTCCTTTGCTTCTGCGTTGAGGGGAAGGGTGACCACAGTGTATTCTCCTCCTGGAGGTTCTCCCCTGGCATAGTTTTATACCCCTGAGGCAACGCTAACCCAGTTTGCCCAGAGTCTCCTTCTGTGTCGCATTTCTTTGCATAACAGAGCTTTCTCTACTTTCCTTTGAGGAAGCGGAAGGAAGACGGGAAAACAGGAGGAGAGGGGAAGAAATAACACAATGCTGCATCTTTCTCATGCTGGGCATGAGAGATGGTCCTTCCCAGGACAGGGCTTGTTTTGAGTTGTGCGTGTGCGAGCCTCCTCCATGGGCTAGAATGCGACCATGGCACTTCTGGAAAAGAGAATAATCCCCTGACTATATTATACAGAAAAGAATTTTTAGAACTTGGAAGATTCTACATCACCTCCAATGGTAAGAGTGAGAAATACAAGGACAGAAATGGGCATCAGGCAGATAGCGAGGATAAAGGGACACTGGAAGCCATCATTTCTGAAAAGTGATGGTCAGAGAAAGAAACAGAAGCCAGGCCTGGCTTAGAGAAGTGTCTACCCTCAGAACACTCCCCTAAATAAGGGGAAAGCAGTGGGAACAAATCCTGAGCATCCTCTTAAGTGCCCCCTTCTCCATCATGTGCTGTTGAGAATGGGAGTGAGTGAGGGAAGATAAAAAGATGGGGGAGGGAGGAGAAGCCCCTCATTCTGGCTGCAGGGGGAGGGCAGGAAGGGGAACCTGGGGCCTCCAGGCTCAATGTGTGTGTTTCCTTCTTTTTTTTTTTTTTTTTTTTTTAAGGATTTTATTAATTATGTGAGAGAGAGAGAGCAAGAGAGGACAGAGGTCAGCCGGAGAAGCAGACTCCCTGCCGAGCAGGGAGCCTGATGTGGGACTCGGTCCCAGGACTCTGGGATCATGACCTGAGCCGAAGACAGTGATTTAACCAATGTGTGTGTTTCTTCAAGCTGGGAAGAAAGTAGAGAAAAGGCAAAAATCCCATGATTTCTCATGAATAAATAGACACTTAATGGAAAGGAAGAGAAAAAAGAAACAAAAACTATCCACTCCCTGGAAGAAGGAGAGATGGAGGAGAAGAGACACTCCCTGGGAGGGATAAGGTTCAGCCCCAGCCCTGGAGGGAGTGAGCTCCAGGAGCCAAGGCAGGTGGAAGTGAGGGCTCCCCAAGCAGGTGGAGGGCGCCAGCCCTCCCAAACCTGGCATTCAGTGTAGCCTGAGGAGTTTCAGCCCAGCCAGCTGCCCCAGTTTCACGGGGCCACAGCCCAGGAAGGCAAGGACACAGAGGTGGCCATGCCCCATGGTGGGAGAACACTGGGACCCATTTCAGAGATTAGGGCTGCCTCAGGAAAGCAAGACTTTAAGATGGCAAAGTTGGGGCTTCTCAGACCTTTCTTTTTCTCTTAACCTTTAGGAAAATAGTGGGGAAATTAGGAACAGAAAGTGCAAACCCCATAACACGTGTAACATAGAACTCTAACGCCAAACCTCGACAGAGGGAGGGGGAGCGCAGACACATGAGAACACCCCCAGGCCTCCCACGTAGCTGGGAGAGCAGGAAAACAGGTCAGAACAAGCAGGCGCCCTCCACAGTTACGTCACCCAGCAAGGCTTGTTCAGTTTCAGAGTATTTGATGAGAAAATCTTGGAGGAAATAGACTGATGTAAGTTCTTTGAAAATCAAGTGCTGTGATGGCTACTATGTGTGAGAGCAGAAATGAAGAAAAACGGTTGCCATGGGAGCACAACCAGCAGAGAACAAGCCGCGGGGCCTGGGCTCACACGCAGATCAATTACAGTCTTCTCCTCAGTGTCTGCAGGAAGATCTCCCAGGTCAGTGGCTTTCAACCTGTTTTTTTCCCGGACCACCAGTAAGAAACACACTTCTATCACACGTACACATGCAGATATGTTTGTATTCCTGGACAGACCTTCATTTAAAAATACATCCTCTTCCTACATATGATGCATTCTAATGTCTTCTACCGAGTTCTGTTCTACTTATTTTTGAAATGCAGCTATGGTGATAAGATGATCCCCAATAATCTCCACCCCCTGGCGTCCACACCTTTGTATACTCCCCTCCCCCTGACTGAGGGCAGGACCTGCAATTCAACATCACTAACTACTAGAAACAAACCGAAAGCACAATGAGATGCCACCTTACACCCATTAAGAGGGCTACCATTAACAAACCATAAAGTACCCAGGATTGGTGAGGGCACGGAGAAATCGGGACCCTTTGCACTGTTAATGGGAATGGAAAGAGAGCAGCTGCTATGGAAACCAGTGTGGTGGTTCCCCAAAACATTAAACACGGCATCTCTATATGATCCAACAATTCCATTTCTGGATATATACCCCCCCAAATTAGAAACAGATACTTGGGGCGCCTGGGTGGCTCAGTGGGTTAAGCCGCTGCCTTCGGCTCAGGTCATGATCTCAGGGTCCTGGGATCGAGCCCCACATCGGGCTCTCTGCTCAGCGGGGAGCCCGCTTCCCCGACCCCCACCTCTCTCTGCCTGCCTCTCTGCCTACTTGTGATCTCTATCTCTCTCTCTCTGTCAAATAAATAAATAAAATCTTAAAAAAAAAAAAAAGAAACAGATACTTGAAGGGGTGTCTGTATACCCAAGTGTATAGCAGCCAAAAAGGTGGAAGCACCCCCAGGATCCGCAAGTGGAGGAGTGGGTAAACACAATGACCAATATACACACAGGGCACTCTTACTCAGTCGTAAAAAGGGATGGAATTCTGACACATACTACAAAATGGATGAAACTTAGGAACATTCTGCTAAGTGAAATAAGATCAGTCACAAAAAGATAAGTGCTAAATGACTTCACCTAGATGATGTACTCAGAACAGTCAGAAAGTAGAAGGACGGGTACTCTTCATAGAGACAGAAAATAGAAGGATGAGTACTGGGAGCCTGGGGAAGGGTACAGAGTTACTGTTTAGTGGGGACAGAGTTTCAGCTTTGTAGGACGAAGAGTTCTGAAGACGGGTGACACAACACTGAATGTACTTACCACCACCGCACCGCCGGAAAAATGGAGGTGGTTCGTTTCTGGGTATTCTATTCGGTTCATCTATAGGTCTATTTTTGTGCCAGGATCATACTGTTTAGATCACTACAGTTTATAGTCAATTATCTTTAACAAAATAGAAAAGAATATGCCATGGGAAAAAAGACGGTCTCTTCAACAAATGGTGTTGGGAAAACTGGACAGCTATGTGCAGAAGAATGAAACCAGACCACTTTCTTACATCATATACAAAAATAAATTGAAAATGGATTAAAGACTTACATGTGACACAGGAAGCCATCAAAGTCCTAGAGGCAAACATAGGTAAGTAACCTCTTTGTCACTGGCTGTAGCAACTTCTTGCTAGACATGTCTCCTGAGGCAAAGGAAACAAAAGCAAAAATGAACTAGTGGGACTACATCAAGATAAAAAGCTCTGTACAGTGGAGGAAACAATCAACAAAACTAAAAGGCAACCTACAGAATGGGAGAAGCTATTTGCAAATGACATATCTGATAAAGGGCTAGTATCCAAAATCTATAAACAACTGATACAACTCAACACCCCAAAACAAATAATCCAGTTATAGAATGGGCAGAAAACATGAACAGACGTTTTTTCCAAAGAAGACGTCCAGATGGCCAACAGACACATGAAAAGATGCTCAAGTCACTCCTCATCAGGGAAATGCAAACCAAAACTACAATGAGCTACTATCTCACACCTGTCAGAATGGCTAAAATTAGCAACATAAGAAACAACAGATAGATGTTGGAGAGGATGTGGAGGAAGGGGAACCCTCTCACACTGTTGGTAGGAATGCAAACTGGTGCAGCCACTGTGGGAAACAGTATGGAAGTTCCACAAAAAATTAAAAATAGAATTACCATATGATCCAGTAATTGCACCACTTGGTATTTAACAGAAGAATATAAAAATACTAATTCAAAGGGATATATGCACCCCAATGTTTACAGCATCATTTTTTAAAAGATTTTATTTATTTATTTGACCGAGAGAGATCACAACTAGGCAGAGAGGCAGGCAGAGAGAGAGAGGGGGAAGGAGGCTCCCTGCTCAGCAGGGATGTGGGTCTCGATCCCAGGACCCTAAGATCATGACCTGAGCTGAAGGCAGAGGCTTAATCCTCTGAGCCATGCAGGAATCACTATTTGTAGCATCATTATCTACAACAGCCAAATTATGGAAAGAGCCCAGATGTCCACTGACAGATGAATGGATAAAGATGATGTGGTATACATACATATATATATATATATATATATATATATATATATATATATATACACACACACACACACACACATATACATATACGTACAAGGTAGTATTACTCAGCCATAAAAAAGAATGAGATTGGGATGCCTGGGTGGTTCAGTGGGTTAAGCCCCTGCCTTCGGCTCAGGTCATGATCCCAGGGTCCTGGGATCTAGTCCCGCATCAGGCTCCTTCCTCGGCAGGGAGCCTGCTTCTCTCTCTGCCTCTGCCTGCCACTCTAACTGCTTGTGCGTGCGCGCGATCTCTCTCTCTCTAACAAATAAATAAATAAATAAAATCTTAAAAAAAAAAAAAAGAATGAGATCTTGCCCTTCACAATGACATGGATGGAACTGGAGCGTATTATGCTAAGTGAAGTAAATCAGACAAAGACAAATACCATATGATTTCATTCATATGTGGAATTTAAGAAACAGAATGAACAAAAGGGAAAAGAGAGCAAGAGAGAGAGAAACCAAGAAACAGACTCTTAACTACAAAAAACACACTGATGGTCACTGGCAGGGAGGTAGGTGGGGCAGGGGGGATGGGTGAACTGGGTGGTAGAGATGGAGTGTCCTTGTGATGAGCACTGGGTGTTGTATGGAAGCAATCACCACACTGTATACCTGGGATGAATATTACACTGTATATTAACTAACTGGAATTTAAATTAAAACTTGAAACATATATACATTAAAAATGGTTGAGATGGTAAAATTTATGTTTCATATATTTAATGATCATTTAAAATAATTTTTAAAAACTCAGATGGAATCACAAAGCAAAACCCATATGTCACATAAAAGAGATAGGTCCAAAATAAAGTAACTTAAATACTAGAGTAAAAGACAGACACAGACACGCCAAACAAATGAAAACAAAGAGAAAGCAGAGATTACAAAGTCACTATCAGGGGAGGTTGCATTTAGGACGCGTATTCAGTGTGACGAAGGAAGGCCGGTCATAAACGACAAAAGGTACAGTCTAACATACCAGCTAGCCCAGCTCAGAAAATGTTATTCAAATGCTCCGAGGAATACAAGAAGACACTAACAGAAACATTCTGGAATTAGGAGGCTTTCATTCACTCCTATTAGTTCATGGTGAATCAGATAGGGAAAAATAATAATTACATCTAAAAGAGCCTGAAGGGGACGCCTGGGTGGCTCAGCTGGTTAAGCGTCTGCCTTCGGCTCAGGTCATGATCCCAGCGTCCTGGGATCGAGTCCCACATCGAGGCTCCTTGCTCGGCAGGGAGCCTGCTTCTCTCTCTGCCTCTGCCTGCCACTCTGTCTGCGCTCTCTCTCTCTGACAAGTAAATAAATAAAATCTTTATAAAAAAAATAAAAGAGCCTGAAGGATATAAAAAATAAGGTAGACCTAATTGATTCATGTAAACTCTATTCACTGTTAACAAAGAATATATATTTTTAAGTGCTTGTAACATAGTCAAGCACATTAATCATAAATTTGGCTAGTCTATCAGTTAGAAACCTTTACTCACAATTTATAACTGCTTATTCATAAGTGAGATAATTGTACTATTGACAGTTCTTAATTAAAATAAATACAGGGGCACCTGGCTGGCTTAGTCGGCGCAGCATGTGTCTCTTGGTCTCAAGGTTGTGAGTTCGAGCCCTATGTTCAGTGTAGAGATTGCTTAAATAAATAAACTTTAAAAATTTATGGGATGCCTGGGTGGCTCAGTGGGTTAAGCCGCTGCCTTTGGCTTAGGTCATGATCCCAGGTTCCTGGGATTAAGTCCCACATTGGGTTCCTTGCTCGGCAGGGAGCCTGCTTCTCTCTCTGCCTCTGCCTGCCACTCTGCCTGCTTGTGCACGCTCTCTCTTTCTCTCTCTCTCTGACAAATAAATAAATAAATAAAATCTTAAAAAAAAAAATTTAAAGTGGGGCATCTGGGTGGCTCAGTCAGAAAAGCGTCTGCCTCTGGCTCAGGTCATGATCCCTGTGTCCCGCTCCCTGCTAGTAGGTAGTCTGTTTCTCCCTCTGAACCTCCCCCGCCCCACGCTCCCCGCTCCACCAACTCAAGCTCTACTCTTTCTCAAATGAATACAATCTTTTAAAAAAAAATTTTTTTTAAGTAAATACGGAAGTTTTGTGTTTTTTTCTTATTCCTTGTTTCTTTCTTGTTAGTTCCCGAGAACACATCTTTTGCATCCTTCTGTGAACAGTTCTGCATTGAACACAAAGACTGCCTCAGGGAAAAGATGAAAGCTACACATGACTTTCTCTGATTTCAGGTCAGGACAATTAGAATTAATTATAAAAATTAGGGAAAAAACCCTGTTACTTAAATCATTTTCTAAAATCTCTTAATACATTTGGGTCAAAGAAAAAATTTGATAGCTGATAGCAATAGCACCAATACTAAAGCTAAAACATTGCTTAGAAAGATTCATAGTCAAGGATTACTTTTAATAAGCAAAAAATAATGAAAAATAGTTTAAGCATTCGACTCTAGATGTTAGAAAAACAATATTTTTAAACTAAAGAAACTAGGGGGTGCCTGGCTGGCTTTGGTGGAATGTGTGACTCCATCTTAGGGCTGTGAATTCAAGCCCTACATTGGGTATAGAGATTACTTAAAAATAAAGTCTTTTTATTTTTTTAAATATTTTATTTATTTATTTGTCAGAGAGAGAGAGCGAGCACACAAGCAGGGGGAGCAGCAGGCAGAGGGAGAAGCAGGCTCCCCGCTGAGCAAGAAGCCCGATGTGGGACTCCATCCCAGGGCCCTAGGATCATGACCTGAGTCAAAGGCAGATGCTTAACTGACTGAGCCACCCAGGTGCCCAAAATAAAAGTCTTTTTTAAAAATTAAAACAAAAAAACTAGAGAAACTAGAAGGAATAAATCAACACATACAGAAAAGAGAAAAATGGTAAAACTAATAAATCAGCTAAGATATATAAAAGAATACTAAGTAAGTAAAATCGATTATTTCTAACAATGAAAAGCCCTATCTTTCTCTTTTGCTGTAGGGAAAAAACTCAGTTCTGGGTCCTGGGCGTTTGTCCTCCAAGGACCTCTTGAGTCTCATACACACTTAACTTCTCACACGGCCAGTCACCAAATGTGTGGTTTCCCACACCAACAGGCAATCCTCAGACACCAGCTGGGTGTCCTGCAGCTCAACTCAGTTCTGTCACCGTCCACCTGGAGGCAGCATCAGATCCCGCGGGGTTAAGGGCTTAGTCCCACCAGGCACCCCTCCTCCACTTCCAAGGTCATAGCAGGTCCCGGGTGTCACCTGAGCATCAGACCAACAGGATATAATTCAGAGGTTCCCACGACCCTCTCCTGGGGTTCCATTCATTTGCTAAAGGAGCTCACAGAACTCAGGGAAACATCTCCATTCGCTGGGTTTTTAAAGGCTATGATAAAGAATACAGGCGAACAGCCAGATGAAGAGAGCACAGGGTGAGGTCTGGGAGGGCACGGAGCATGGAAGCCTCAGTGTCATGCTCACCAGCCTGGAAGCTCTCTGAATCCCGTTCCACTGGGACCTTATGGAGGCTTCCTGACATAGGCATGATGGATCATAACTCCATTTTCAGCCCTTTTCCCTTTTCAAGAGAATGGAGGGCAGGGCAGAAAATCCCAAGCCTCTGATCATGGTGACCAACCCAGGACACACCCAGGAGCCCACCCAAAGTCCTCTCATTAGAACCAAAGATCCTCCTACCACCCAGGAAATTGCAAGCATTTCAGGCGCCCTGCCTCAGGAATCCTGGGTCAAAGACCAAACATTAGAAGAGAAGATGCTGGGACACCTGGGTGGCTCAGTGGGTTAAAGCCTCTGCCTTTGGCTCAGGTCATGATCCCAGGGTCCTGGGATCGAGCCCCACATTGGGGTCTCTGCTCAGCAGGGAGCTTGCTTCCTCCTCTCTCTCTGCCTGCCTCTTTGCCTACTTGTGATCTCTGTCAAATAAATAAATAAAATCTTAAAAAAAAAAAAAAAGGAAGAGAAGATGTTACTACTATTCTTATCACTTATGAAGTTACAAGGGTTTAGGAATTCTGGGCCAGGAACCAGGGGCAGAGACCAGTATATATTTTCCATTATCCTTCAGTTTCCTAGGGGGAAAAAAAAAACAAAAAACTGAAACTATTTAGAAATCTATGAACTGGGGCACCTGGGTGACTCAGTGGGTTAAAGCCTCTGCCTTCGGCTCAGAGCATGATTCCAGGGTCCTGGGATCAAGCCCTGTGTCGGACTCTCTGCTCAGCAGGGAGCCTGCTTCCCTCTCTCTCTCTGCCTGCCTCCCTGCCTACTTGTGATCTGTCAAATAAATAAATAAAAATCTTAAAAAAAAAAAAAGAAATCTATGAACTATTCGAACGTCAACAGATAATGAGAGACAGCATGGTTTCAAAGGGCTCTTCCATGGGGAGGAAAGGACACAGATAGTACCCAAGTGCTGTCTATAGACCTAAGAACAGATAAACCAAAGGTACCTAAGTGGTTCCCCTAGCATGGGAGACGGGAAGGTAACATTAATAATGTTTTTGCATAGTCAACATACTTCAGACACCAAAACCTGTGGTGGGTGGCACTTAGAACTATCACAGGTGATCTCAAATTCAATTACTAAAGCAGAAATCCAAAGTAAAACACTAGCAAATGGAATCAAGCAGCACTTGATATCATGATCAGGTGTTTTCATAACTGGAACACAATGATGACTCAATATTGGAAAACCTATTAACAAAATTAATTGAATGTATGGATAAAATTGGAAAAACCTGATCATCTCATAGATGTTGGAATGAGATTTGATAAAATTTCAAAGTCTATTTCTTAAAACCCCGTAATAAAATATGGAAAGAAGAACTGACCTAATCCAATCCATAGTCCAATAGCATAGTCAATGAAGAAATACTGACAGCCTGTTAGTAAGGTAGAAGGAAGACAAGGATGTTCACCATATTTCAGCGTTGTTCTGGAGTATTCGAAGATGAAAGAATTTTCAGGATGGAGGATAGGAGATACAGATTTTTAAGATAGCAGTTAAATGAGAATCTTATTGCCCCAAATTTGAATTATAAATAGAAACTTGTGATTTATATTTTTTAAGAAACAAGAACAACTAAACTTATCTCCTAGGTCTGTCCACTGATAAATGTGGAAGCAGAGACTAACCCAGAAGTGTGCAGACTCCCTAGCCCCCAGGTTGTGTCGCTATCACTATTTCTCACTTCGATGAACCAGGGCTCCTTGCAGAGGGCAGATTCCTGGTCAAGGGCAGGATGACCTGAAACATCTTGTCACACCAGATAGCAAAAAAGTGAGGGCGTGTCAGAAGGACTCAGAACCCAACCTGAGGAAGCCCTCACTGGCCAAGAAGGGGGCGATCTGATCATCAATAACACAGTGGGCTGAAGCACGCCAAATCCATTTAAGCACATTGGTTCATAAAAATACTATTACTAAACACACCCAACACCACCCTGCACCCCAAAAAGAGAGAAGAAATACAGAAAGCACATTAGTTACCTCTGGAAGATGCTGAAGGGGAAAAAAAATATCAGGCTTTCAAGCTTTTATCTCACCTTTTCTTTATAAACTGTAGTAGATGAGAAGGTGGTATTCCAGCTAATAAATGAAGATAAAGGCTGACAGAATACCACTATTCTGCAATCCCTAATGAATTAAAGGATCTAAGCAGTGGGCATTGGTGGCTGCTGACACTGTAAAAAGAGAGATCACCACGGATAACGGGCATTCCAGTGGAGAAGCACAGCCCCTGTGAGACATGGCTGCCCATATAAGCCAGAATCCGATTAAGTCCCTAGATCCTACTACTCATCTATAGGAAATAGAGTAGAGGAAGGTGTTGAACGTGATCAAGCGCACTACAGACTGATTCCACTTATAAATATTAATGTAAAAGTCATAGTATTAGTTAACAAAGTTCATCAGTACATTATAAAGTCATAAACCACAGCCAAGTAAAGGATCAACTCATTCATTCAAGGATGGTTCAATATCAGGAAATCTACCAGTATAAATAATCTTAAAAGTCAAAGAGAAAAACTATATGATCATTTCAAAATTTATTTTTGATTGATGTCATAAATGCAATAGGAATGAAAGAATATATCAAGTACTCAATAAGAAAAATATGTGAATATATAGCACTTAAAGGTGAAATATAACATTAGAATCAGGCACATGTCTCCATTATGCAATATTATTATTAAATTATTATTAATAATTATTAGACAAATGAAAGAAATAAAATAATTATAGGAAAGAAGGAAAAATATCATTATTTATAGAGAATAGGATTAATGCCTATTATCTAGAATAATACAATAATAAAAGAATACACATTTTATTATAAGGAAAAAGAAGTCAGCAAGATGGTTCAATCATTGTCATCATAAGGGTTAACTGTGTGCCAGCAACTGGAGTATTTCTTATATAGGAACTTGTTTCGTTCTCATAACAATTCTATGAAGTAGACACTGGAATAAATCCCAGCTTTACAGAAGAGGAAACTGCGGCACAGAGAAGTTAATAATTTGCCCACAGCTACTAAGTGATGGAGCTAAAATACAGAATTGTTGGTGTCCATATGTGCCAACAATCCCCACTTTTGAAAATGTCTCATCAATTATAAATACCTAATTAGAAATACCTAGAAATGTGCTTATTAAGAAATAAAGATCTATATGACTAAAACTTTAAAAGGAGGAAAGATGATGAAGAGCAAAGCAGCTGAGATTTTGGGTACCTCTAACCTAACTGGTTGTCTAGACCATCGGTCTCCAAAGTCATGTGTGAACACCAGACCTCCCCATTGGGATAACTGTTCATGTGCATCTCTGTCATGGTAAGACAATGGGCATGTCTGAAAAATAAACAGAGACTCCATAAAGAAAGCATTGCCCCTGCTCCACTCACTCACTTTTAGGTTACCGTAGCACATTCAAGTTTGCCTGCATCCAAGTTGGAAATACATGGGTTCTAGCATTAAATGGGGAGTCTATTTTATTTTAATGATATGGAGAATAACCAGGAAAGTCTAAGGCCATTTATGTTAATTTTCAGATGATCTCATAATATTTATTTTTTTAAGAATTTATTTATTTATTTGAGAGAGAGGGAGACCAAGAGAGAGAATATGAGTGGAGGGAGGGGCAGAGGGAGAGAATCCCTCAGCAGAGAACAGAGCCTAAGTGAGGGGTTGGCTAGATCCCAGGACCTTGAGCTCATGACCTGAGCTGAAACCAAGAGGTGGGTGCTCAATCAACTGAGCTACCCAGGCACTGCCCCCCTTTAAAAAAATTATTTATTTTAGAGAGAAAGAATCATAATAAAAAATATTTAAATGAGGTTTTTAGCTTAGACATTACAAAAAAAAGTTAAAAATGTTGCTAAATTTGGGGCGCCTGGATGGCTCAGTGGGTTAAAGCCTCTGCCTTCAGTTCAGGTCATGATCCCAGGGTCCTGGGATGGAGCCCCGCATCAAGCTCTCTGCTCAGCGGGGAGCTTGCTTCCTCCTCTCTCTCTCTCTCTCTGCCTGCCTCTCTGTCTACTTGTGATCTCTGTCTGTCAAATAAATAAATAAAATCTTTTAAAAAAAAAGTTGCTAAATTTTTCAATGCCTAGAAGTGTCCCTGAGCAGTTTGTCACCTACAAGATACTTTCCAAAATGATCAGGCATCGTCTACTCCTTCCTGGTAAATTTCAGGCTTAACACTAGGATAAAGATAATCTCCTTTTCCAAAGAAAGATGTTGGGATGAGAGCACTTTTTGCTGCCATAATTGTGTTGTTGTGAGAATCTTACAGCACATTTAAGAATTGGGGAATGGAGTGTTTTTTTTAACTTGTTTTGAAATCTTCCAAAAGAAGAACCCACTTGATAAAAATAGGAAAAGTAAAATATCTGATTAATATCCAAAACCTCCTGACCCCTATCAGGAAAGATAAAACTGACTCCCTTAAAATCTCTCTAGAATGAGTGGAAACGCCTGAATTACTGGAAGCACAATCCAAGGAGGGCAGCCAGAGCCCCATATCCTCCTCCTGGAATCATGCATATTCCAGAGAATCCTTCTCACCAATGACAGAGATGAAAACCAAGTATCAAAATAAATGTAATCTAGAGCCAGACCTCACATGTCTGCATCAAAAACTGCAAGCCAAATTAAAAAAATGATGCACATTTGATCACACTGCTCTATTATTTTTCTAGTAAAAGTGAAATATTTTTGTATCATTAAATAAGATGAAAATATTTTAAAACAGTGCTTATTTCATTTTCCATTTATCTTTTTCACTTCTCTTTTTGCATATATAATATATAAATGTATATTAATATATAAATATATATTAATGTTGTTCTAAATACTTTAAAGATAAATATATATAAACCTACAATTAAAAGAAATAAATATATCAGGGCACATTCTGGTCCCTTGTTTTAAGTGCCTAAGGTACATTTTAAAACGTGGAGACTCCTATATTGACTTTCCAAAACTAATTTTTTGATCATTGAATAACCTCCTTTTTGGGCTACTTAGCAGACATGTGACTGATGTTCTTAAAAGTCTGCCCTGGTGAGACCTTAAGAAGTGCTGTTGGTTTGGTTGAGAAAAGCAAAGTGAGGTCTTAAACACACACAACACAGGCTCTGCTGAGACATTTGCATCACAGGAAAAAAGATCTAACTGATCTAATGTCAGTTTTTCCAATTAAGATTCTTTTAAATTCACATTTAATGATTTTTAAAAATCAATTTAATAGTTTTTTTTAACGGATTACCAATATGGAAAATAACTGGGTTCCTATGTGACTCCATCTGACATTACTGTTGTTATTATTATTTTCTTTTTTAAAGATTTTATTTATTTATTTGACAGAGAGAGACAGGCAGAGGGGGAGGGAGAAGCAGGCCCCCTGCCGAGCAGAGAGCCCGATGGGGGCTCAATCCCAGGACCCTGAGATCAGGACTGGAGCCTATGGCAGAGGCTCAATCCACTGAGCCACCCATGTGCCCCTATTATTATTATTTTAAAGATTTATTTATTTTAGAAAGAGAGAATACACAAGTGGGCGGGGAAAGGGGTGGGCAGAGGCAGAGGGAGGGAATCCCAAGCGGACTCCCTGCTGAGCACAGAGCCCAGTCGTGGAGGCACAGGCCGCAGTGGCTGAGAGCCAAAGCAGGTCCGGCTCTGTGGAGCTGAGGCCCCATCCGGGCCACCGGGTTGAGGTCCCTGGCACTGGGTGACACTTCTACCACCATTTTCAGTTGTTATTTATTTTTGCGCTATGTTCCTCTCAGAGTTTAAAACAGTTGTGCGGAACTTTTGGCTTAAAAAAAAAAAAAAGTGGTAAAAATATCATAAGATGCTTCCAGAAGGCAGTAGAAGTCATAAAAATGGAATCACACATGAGACACACAGAGGTCCTTGTCAATGGAGAAAGAACAAAAGACCTATTGCTTCCATCTCCCTAAAAATAGTAAGCAGGTAAGACTCTGGAAATGCAAATAGAAGTAAAAAGGAAAACCTGGGGGACGCCTGGGTGGCTCAGTTGGTTAAGCGGCTGCCTTCGGCTCAGGTCATGATCCCAGCGTCCTGGGATCGAGCCCCGCGTCGGGCTCCCTGCTCGGTGGGGACCCTGCTTCTCCCTCTGCCTCTGCCTGCCACTCTGTCTGCCTGTGCTCGCTCTCTCTCCCTCTCTCTCTGACAAATAAATAAATTGAAAAAAAAAATCTAAAAAAAAAAAAAAGGAAAACCTGGCCAGGGAGCACAGGTGCCTTGAATCATGCTAGTCTGGGAACAGAAATGACAAGACGGCAGGGAAGAAGACACAAAAGGCAATCAAGAGGGGGACCGCTGCGATTTGCATTTTTACGTTCTAGCCAATGAAGCAAGCGCCTCACAAGGCAGTCGCATCTTGAAGTCTCAAAACTGGACATCCCTCGGCCTTGAAGAACAGGGGGTGCTGACGCTACGGGTCCCCGCGGCACACGCGAGGAGGCACGGAGCCAGACACGCTTGCAGCGGTGCTGGCGAGACGAGAGTGGGCGGGAGGGCCACGGGGACGGAGAGGGGACACTCCCCTGAGAAGTGTGTGGAGTCCAAGGTACACGACCGCGTGATGCAGCGAGGCTGAGGAGCTGGCCCCGGGCTGCGGCTGAGGGACGCGGTGCGAAATGCCCCGAGCAGGGGTCCCAGGACGCCCAGAGGCCTGCGGAGGAGACAGAGGTCCTGCTCCGCGCGCAGACTGGAGGCGTCCGCGGGGGTGTCCAGGAGGGAGAGGCCTGCGGGCCGGGGGAAGCCATGCACACGGGCCACAGGGCCCAGGGAGAGCAACGGCCGCAGCAAGGAGCGGACCGGCCGCGGCCTTGGGCGTCGGGTGGAGGCGGGAGATCCTGGGGCTCGGGACGGAGCCGGAGCCGGAGGGCTGCGGGAATGCAATGCTGCGCACGGAGCACCTGAGGACGCTCGGCGGAGCCGCACCACTGCTGCCCCCGCAGGGACACGAGGCACGGCGGGGATGTGTCCAGTGAAAACGGCGTGCGGAGCTCCGGTGCTTTCCGTGGACGGAAGAGCGCGGAAGCCAGATTCACAGCGGGCTGGAGCCGGGACTCGCGCTTATCACCCGACGGCAGCGGCAGCTGGGGTCCCCGGGGCGGGGCGGGGGCCCTGGAAACACCGGGCGGGAGCACGTCGGGGCGGCTGGGGAGGAGAGTGTGGGAGGGGGACAGCTGGGTGGGCGAGACCCTAAGACTGGGGACAGTGAGTGGCAGTACCTCATCCTCCAGGAGAGGAGCTGGGGCTGCAGCCCGTGACGTCAGAGCAGGGGACGGTGTCTGTGGACGCGGGAGGCTCGCTGTGGAGAATCAGGAGAGTCAAGCAGGGTCGGGGAGGAGAGACCATGAGGGGTCCGGGAGGACAGTATGTGGGAGGTGCGGAGGGGAGAGCGTGAGGGTCGTGGAAGAGAGTCTCTGAGGGCCACGGAGGAGAGGCCCGGCCTCAGCAGGGCGCCAGGGGCTCAAGGCGGCCGCGTGTGTCTCGAGAGCGCATGCGTGGACAGAACGTGCCGGGCACGTAGGGCACGTAGGGCACGTAGAGCCGCGTGCAGACGCAGCGAGCTGGGGCGCGAGGGCTGTGGGGCTTCTGCGGGCAGCTGTGGTGCAGAAGCACGAGGGTGGGTCAGGGTTCGGGGACCGACGCACAACATACAGGATTGAGCAGGGACCCGCGCTCGGCCTGCCCGCAGAGTGGGGCACGTGGGGAGCCCCAGAGACAGCGAGGGCAGCGGGAGCAGCAGGGGCAGGAGCGGGGGCCGCTGGATGAGAACGGGCTCGGGCTCTGTTAGCGCTCCTTGTCCGTGAATGCGATGTCCCTCAGACCTCAGCGTGAGCGCCCTTCAGAGAAGGAAATGAATGGCAGTATTTGGAAGTCTGGAGGGTCCTCTGGGAAGCCACCAGGGCCCTTGGACACTTGGAGAGCCAGGGTAGCCAGCTGTGTGGTGACTGGGAGCTGAGGTGTCATGACCGCACCTGTCACAGCAGCCACCGCGCTGTGACACCAGGACGCCACGGAGCCCCATGGGGGTGGTGAAAGCCAGAAGTGTGCCCGAATGTGTGGGTCTGAGGGCACAGGGTCAGACAAAGCTCACA
Organism: Mellivora capensis; assembly: GCA_004024625.1. Lineage (NCBI taxonomy): Eukaryota > Metazoa > Chordata > Mammalia > Carnivora > Mustelidae > Mellivora > Mellivora capensis. The sequence continues at coordinate 29,854 of PISX010015179.1, read as the reverse complement.
GGTCGCTAGTACTATTATCACACTTTGTCCCTGGGCGTATTTTATAACTTGTACAGATAAAGAGCCCCGAGCCAGTGGTGGGCGGCCAGCGGGCTGCCCAGCAGAGCCAGCTCACCAGGACCATGACCCATCTCAGACGCCTCAGTCACACTCTCATTCTGGGTATGGCGCAGTGAAGACGTGCCTGCCCCTCTCCCCTTGGTCACGTCTGTGAGCCAGGAGAATGGGAGGGACAGCGGCAGCAGGAGCACAGAGAGTCGCAAACGCTACTGCCTGTGGCTGAGAGTCCTCGCCACCCCGGCGGCCACAGCTGAGAACGGAGCGGAGTGATCACACACTAGCAGTGTGTGCAAGTGAGTGAGGAAAGGGGTGAGGTTTAGGTGGGGAGAAATAGGAGGCCACTGACCCCCCACTCGGCTGGCGCAGGGGGCTGCTGGGCCAGGCTCCCAGAAATCCCAGATGTGGGGAATGCTGAGGCGTGCAAAGCCAGAGACAAGGGAACAGGCCACCTGGTCCTGGAGCTACACTGTCATCACAGAAAATGACCAGACCTCAAAGAGTAAGCCAGTAAAGGTGTTATCAATAGTCTGTGCTCAAATGCAGATGGCACCAGAATCTCAAGGCCACCAGCTTCCTGGTCAGGGCTTTATAAAGACTGCCAGTGACAGCCCTCAGTGGCCACCCCGCTCATTCTAGAGAGCCTTTCCTTTCTGTTCTCACCTTCACTTAATAAACTTTCACTTCATTTCACCCTTTCATGTCAGCGAGATTCATTCCTCGGCTCCATGAGACAAGAACCTGCAACCCTGTAACAGAATGACACCCAAGGGTGCACCTCGGCGGAGCAAATGGAAGGCCTGGGACCTTGAAGGCTTGAGTAAGGTGCAGACAGGAAAGCAGGAAAGTCCATGTGAAAAGTTGCCAGGATCCTGAGACCTGCCTTTGCGCCAGAGGGAAGCCATGCGACTTCCCTTTGCTGGTAGGTTCCTTCCCAAAAGACTAAAATCATTTCCCAAGCCAGGCTTGGCCTGGAGACTTGCTTTAACTGGTCGAATGTGGAAGAGACGACGTGGTGCCAAGACTGGGGGCAGGGCCTGAGGTTTCCTTTAGTGTCCGCTCACTAACTCTCTGGGAACCCCACGGGGCTGCCCCCTGGATGAGAGAGACGGAGGGTGCCCCCGCCCCACTACAGCCTGCCAGCTGTCCCAACAAACGAGCTCCAACCACAGATTCACAAATTAGCTGGACAATCTGCCCAGCAGAGCCCGTTCTAGATTGCTGACCCACAGGATCTTAGGCTAAATTAATGGCCGTGTTTCTTTAAAACCACTATGTTTTGTGGTGGTTTTTCTTTTCTTTCTTCTTCTTTTTCTTTTTAAGCGGCAAAAGTTGCCAGGGTCACCTCCATGGGAAACTAGAAATTGAACAAGAAAGTCTCCTGATGCAGGGTTATCTGGTGGAGTAGTGGGTAGGGGTGAGACTGGACCTGGTGAGAGGGGATTAATGAGAGAGGCACACCTCTACCTGTTCCCCAGCCATTACATGAATGGAAAGCCCCTGCATCTGGGTGCTTATCTGCCAGGAAGGAGAACCGAACAGTCTCTGCAGGAACCCAGGGAGCCCAGAGAACACTGAGCAGGGACATGAAGTGGGAGAACCACGTCAGTCTGCTCCCAGTGGGATAGTTTATTACCAGACCTTAGTGCATCTTCCACTTATAGCAGGAAAAGTCACAGACAGTAGAAAATCCAGCTTTCTGCCCTGTCACGTACCACCGCCCCATCACCATGCATAAAAGTCAAGCAGCTTTTAGGTGCATTACTCCCAAATATTAAAGAGCATCCAAATGTGGAGGAGGAAATATTCATCCTCTACCTTCTTAAACTCAGTGGTTGAGGCTTATAAATCAAATTGGTAAAAGATAGATTAACAGGAGAAAAAAACCCCAAAAGTTTATTTATACATGCAACATGCATACGGGAGAACTCAATGGTGAGTTTAGGGCTTGTATACCATCCTAACAGAGGGCAATAAATTGTGGAGAAGTGACAAGACAAAAGAAAAAGAGTGTGGGCTTCAAGGGGTGGTAATTGTGGATGGGGAAATATCTGGAGAAATTAATGGTAGATGAAGGACGTTTCAGTAAGCTTTGCTTGTACAGGCCCAACTTGGTGCCGACTTCTGTCTCCAGTGATAATGGTTATTTGTCATGATAATGGTCTCTTCCAGCACCAGAGAGGAGTGGGGAACATCTTACAAAGGAAAATGTACACCCTGCATTTAGGCAGAAAGGAGGATAGAGAGCTTTTCCTGAATCTGCTGTTTCTCAATTGCTTTCCATTCAAAATAATTCTTATGCCAAGGTGGCCTATTTTGGGATGGTCTATTCTGATCCCCTTCACAAGGATAACCAGAAATCTGAAAAGAGCTATAACATGAAAAGCAACAAATACATGAAGGGAAAAAGAAGACAAAATAAATGTCAGCAATGTGGACAGTAAAAATCAACTTCGAAACCCTGTAATTAATATGGTCAGGGATATAAGAGAAAAGAGTGAACCTACAAATCAAGGACCAGATGCTGTGGGAAAAAAAAAATCAAATGCTAGGTAAAAAGCTAGGAAATTAAAGCATCATAGTGGAAATTAAAATTTCAATAGAAGTATCAGAAAATAATGTTAATGCAGTCTTCGAGAAGGTAAAACAAAAACGGATGGATGCTTGGGAAGAGAAGAAAACGAGTAAATCAGTCTGAGATTGACTGGTGGGCACTTGAGAACATCACAGCATCTTACACGTGGCTTTTCCCAGCAGGGAAGGATTGGGCCCTGAGAGGGCCACCAAGTCCCACCAAAATGAATGAAAAAATGCACACACCATTAACATGAGTGGTAAAGCAGATCACAAAACATTCTGAGGGAGGGGGTGTACTTTACAAAAGAGAGGGGATGAAATGTTAGCAGATTTCTCAATACTATTAAAAATAGAAGAAAAACTGAGGTATGCCCTCAAAATTCTGAAGAAAAATTATATCCAACCCAGATTTCATACTGAGTCAAATTATGAAACAAGTATGAGAGTAAAAGAAGGCTATTTCTAGAGATGTGAGGGCTTAAAAATTCATCATCCAGGCACCATTTTCCAGGAAAACTGCTAGAAGAGGTCTTTTGTACAAGTGAGAGAGGAAGCCAAGAAAGAGAATGACGTGGGGACATGGGATTCAAAACCAGGGACCCCACCCAGTGGGAGGTGGAGAGCAGCCCCCAGATGGTGCTAATGTGAGGCCCCAGGACCACAGCTGGTCGCAGCTGCAAGGAGAGCAGCTGCACATTCCAGGAAGTTGGAGCTTCCTGGGGGAGAGAGGAAACAATGAAGTCCATGTGTAATCTGGTAACTGGGCAGAGTAACTGCCTTGAAGAGGTTGCCCCAAGGGTAAGATAGAGATACAGATTAAGAAAAGCTAGAAAATGTAAAGGATGTGGCAATCATTAACTACAACCAAAAATGTATATAATAAAGAGACTGAATGCACAGTCCGTAACTTGACTCAGGGAGAATAGTATTTATATGGCTACAATTCAGAAAGCACCAAAAATGTCTATCCTCCTGGGAGATGGGAGGTGGAGAGCAGGGCACAGTTGGAGACCTGAGTCCTCGTCTCTCATAGCAGAAGGTCGGTAGAAAGGGGAGACTGATGAGTAAAGACCCAGCAGACCCACTCTACAGTCTGCCAGAACTGAGAGTTTGAAGAACTGCCTGACAAAAACTCCTGAAGATAGAGCAGACACAGACGGACGACACACGAGGGCCCAAATATTCCACCCAAATATAGACGGAGGACTCCCCCCTAGTAAGGTCCGATGCACTGGCACTGTGGGAATTCAGTGAGCAGCAAACTGCCCGAAGGGTCACCCAAGAAAACAAAACATTTGGGCAGCACAGAGACTACTCAGAACAAAATTAGCGTTTCTCCTTGTTTCTCTGTAAGACCAAAACAAAAAACAGACACATACATACATACAAATAAACAAACATACAAAGTTTTGGGGGTCATTTTCTCCGAACTAACTGAAGCTGCATCTTCTCATCCCGTCGCAGAGGGCCCCCACGGTGAACTCATCTGTGAGAGCTGTGAAACCGGCATCCGTGGCGGAGTGAGGCGGTGCGCTGGACCAGGGTTCCCAATTCTCTACTCCCTCCCTCTGCAGTGCAACCTCGCTGTGCCGGAGCCATACCAGGCTTTGCCAGGGGACTCGTTTTGGCGAATAGAATGAACAGCAGCAGAGGCAACGCACGCAGAGGTCTTCAACATTCTTGTGCGATCTGGTTGTGCTCCAGTGGTCTCCCAGGACAAAATCACCCCCCAGATAGCTACTGAACCAAGGGAACTAGCGAGAACAGAAGCCAACTGAAGTCAAGACCAACTGGCCCTGAAGTTGGAAGAAGCGCCAACCTAAAGAATCACAGAATCATAATCAAGAAAAAAAAAAAGACTTGGGAAAAAGAAAAAAAATACTTGGAGCACCTGGGTGGCTCAGTCATTGAGCATCTGCCTTCAGCTTGGGTCATAACCTCAGGGTCCTGGAATCAAGCCCCGCATCCCACTGGGTTCCCTATTCAGCCTGCTTCTCCCTCTCCCCTGGCTTGTGTTCCCTCTCTCGCTCTCTCTCTCTCTCTCTGTCAAATAAATAAATAAAGTCTTTAAAAAAATACTTGCATCTGCAAACCATTATGATTCAGGATGATTTTTACACAGGATCGTAGTGAGAAGCACTGACTGGTACATATGGAGAATGTGCAGACTTTGGAGTCCTAGACATCTGGGATCTGTTCCTGTGTCTACCACTTATCACTTGTGTAAGGCTTGGAGACAATCTTACTCCTCCTAGGTCTCATTTGTCTTTTAAAATTGAGATATAAGGAGTGCCTGGATGGCTCAGTGGGTTAAAGCCTCTGCTTTCAGCTCAGGTCCTGGGATCCCGCCTCGCATCCTTGCATTGGGCTCTCTGCTCAGCAGGAAGCCTGCTTCCCCCCTCCCCCTCTGCCTGCTTCTCTGCCTACTTGTGATCTATCTCTCTCTGTCAAATAAATAAATAAAATCTTTAAAAATAAATAAAAATAAAATTGAGATATAAGCCCCAGATCATACAACTTACCCTTTTAAAGGATGCAGTTTAGAGGTTTTAGTGTGATCATAGAGTTGTTCAGCCCTCATCACAATATAATTTCAGAATGTTTTCATCAACCCAGAAAGAAACCCCATACCCACAAGCACTTACTCCTCATACACCCACACTCTGACCCCTGGAATCCACTATTGGTTTTTTTGTCTTTATGGTTTTGCCCTTTTTGGACATTCTATGTAAACAGAATCATACAGTGTATACCTTTTGTGTCTGGCTTCTTAACTTAGCATAATGTTTTCAGGATTCAACCATTTAGGATCATGTACCAGTATTTCATTGCTTTTTAAGAATCAACGATATTCCACCATATGGTTATATCACATTTTGTTTATCGTTCATCACTTCTGGAACATTTGAATTGTTACCACTTTTATGACTACTATGAGCAATCCTGTTTGCAACATTTCTGTAGAAGTTTTTGTGCGGACATATATTTTCAATTCTCTTTGGTCTTTACCTAAGAGAGGACTTGCTGGGTAGAGTTGGGTAAAGTCAGTCCTTTGACTGTGTCTCTCTTCAGCATAGTGTTCACCATTCTGGGTCTTTTCCTTTATGTCTGATTGACTTTTGCATGTTGGACCAACCATACATTCCTGGGATAAATCCCATTTGATCATGGCAGAGAATCTGTTTTAAATATTCCTAGGTTCAGGTTGCTAGTATTTCACTGAGGCTGTCTGCACCTGTTTTCATAAGGGACAACGGGATATAGTTATCTTTCCTTGTGACGTCCTCTCTAGCTTTGGGACCAGAGCACTACTGGGTCATAGAATGAACTGGGAAGTGTTCCCACAACCTGCTATGTTTCGAAGAGCTTATGAAGGAGTAGTACTAAGTCTTCTTTAGACCTTTGATAGAATTCATTAAAGAAGCCCTCGGGGCTGGACTTTTACATTTCCGTAGGAAAGTTTTGACTACTAATTCAATCTCTTTCCTTGTTATGGGTATATTCAAATTTTCTATTTCTTCTTGGGTTTTGGTAGTTGGCGCCTCTTTAGGAATTTGTCCATCTCAGCCAGGTTACCCAGTTTATTACTGTTAGTTTGCTATTGTTGCCAAAACAAATTACCACTAATTCGTGACTTTAAACAACAGAAGTATATTAAATATATCATCTTATAGTTTTGTAGGTTAGAAGTCTGACAGAATTCCTTAGGCTAAAATTAAGGTGTTGGCAGGGCTGTTTCTTTTAGGGAGCTCTGTGAAGCATCTAGCTTCCAGAGGTATTCTGAGTTTCTTGACTCAAATTCCCCTTCCTTCATCTTCAAAGCCAGCAATGGGTCAGGTCCTTCTCATTGGGTCTTATCTGGTCCTTTGATCATAGCCTGGAAAAATTTTCCACCTTTAAAGACGTATATGATTAGGTTTGCTCACTGGCATCATCCAGAATAATTTCTCCACTTCCAGGTCCTTACCCTTAATCACATGTGAAAATTCACTTTTGCCATAGATGGTCACATATTCACAGATTCTGAGGATTGAGGATAGACATCTCTGGGGAGAGAGGGAGCCATTGTTCTTGCCGTAACTGGCATATGGTGTTCATACAAGTCCTTTATAATCTTTTTTATTTTTGTACTATCAGTAGTAATGTCCTCTCATTCTTTCCTGATTTAAGTAAGTTAAATCTATTCTGTTTTTCTTTGTAAGTCATCTACTTTGTCAAACTTTTTAAAGAACCAGTTTCAATTTCCTTGATTTTCTCTACTGTTTTTCTATTCACATTTCATCCCTTTCTGCTTCTAGTGTTCATAATTTCTTTTCTTTTTTTTTTTAAGATTTTTATTTATTTATTTGACAGACAGAGATCACAAGTAGGCAGAGAGCCAGGCAGAGAGAGAGGAAGGGAAGCAGGCTGCCCGCTGAGCAGAGAGCCCGATGCAGGGCTCGATCCCAGGACCCTGGGATCATGACCTGAGCCGAAGGCAGAGGCTTTAACCCACTGAGCCACGCAGGCGCCCCATTTTTTTAAATTTATGATTCATCTTCTTGAGGACAGCTTGCACATGATTAAATGCATCTCTTGATGTTCTGAAGATTCTATGATGTTTCTAAATGTGCATCTCTGAGTTTATCTTCTGTGAAGTTTTTTAGTTTCTTAAATATATTGATCAATATGTTTTCCACCCAGTTCAGGAAACTTTGGCCATTTTTCTTCAACTATTCTTTCTCCCCCTTTCTTTCCCTCCTCTTCTTCTTCTGGGACTGCCGTTATGTAGACGTTGGTATGGCTGATGGTGTCCCACAGGCTTTTGGTTTCTCAGGCTTTTCTTTTATTTTTTTTTTCTTTCTATTTCTCACACTAAATAATCTCAATTGAACTGTTCTTAAGTTCACTGATGCTTCCAGCCGCTCAAATCAGGTACTGGGCTGTTGTGGCCAGTTTTCATTTCACTTATTATACTCTTCAGCTTTGGAAATTTTATTTGTTCTTTTTCTCAGCATTTTAAACTCTTTATATTCTCTATTTGGTGACACACTATTCTCAATCTGTTACTCTTCAGACATGGTTTCCTTTAGTCCTTGAATATATTTATAATAGCTGATTTAAAGTTTACATCTGAGCTTTTGTAGGGATAGTTTTTATTGGCTATCTAACCCCTGTTAGATACACCCAGCAGAATGTTATTCAGCCATCAAAAAGAAAAAAATCTTGTTATTTGTGACACTACGGAGGGACCTTGAGGGCACCACGCTAAGGGAGATACGTCAGACAGAGAAGGACAAGCACTGTATGCGCTCACTCCCGTGTGGAACCTAAAACATCAGCAATGACAAGACAAAAAACCAGATCCGTAGACACAGAGAAACGGGCGCTGGTGGGAAGGGGGAGAGGTCTAATGTACAAACTTCACAGATAAATCCTGGGCGAGTAGTGTACAGCATTTTTATATTTGAAAGTTGACAAGAGAGTAGATCTCAAAAGTTCTCATAAAAATTACTAATAAAAGTAAACTAGTGGAGAATCTTCTTGGGTTAGTAGATGCCTTCAGAGACCACACGTTTCCCACTGAAATTGAGAACAGGAGAGCTCCCGGGGCCACGGCTGGGGACAAAGGCTCTCCGAGAGTCCCAGGGTCCCAGAGGTCTCTAGGGTTACAGCACCGCAGGCGGATGGACTGCAGGACGTCCCACTCCCCGTATCTGTATACTCCCAGCCCCATCTCCCCCTCCCCCAAATATCCTACATCTCCAGGAAAGGAGAGGAAGTGAGAGCACGCAAGGCAAACTCAGGCCTTCCTCAGCTCCATCGGTCGTGCTGCGCAGGCCTTGTCCTGGCGCGGAGGTGACTTCATGCTGGTGACCGTCCCCAGAACTGTGGTGGTGAGGGCATCCAAGCAGGATCAGCCCAAGGAAACCCGACAAACAGCAGACAGATGCTGCACGTTCCGCCTCTTGCAACGGGTCCTTGTTTCCCCCAGGAGCCCTGGAATTTACTCTAAGTCTTTGCAAAGGGTGTCACCCAGAAGTGAGGGCTCCCGAAGAGCACAAATCTCTCAAAGAGGCCGTTTGTCCAGCTGGACTTCGGCCGTGAGAAACACACCTCAGTCACACAGCCAGAGGCAAGGACCCAGTCCTGAGCTACGAGCTGCGGATGGGGCGACGGGACACAGGCGGCAGAGGGGAAAGACTGTGTCAGACTGCTGGCCTTCCCGCTGCCTCTCCCGCCTGGCGTCTGGCGTCCGGCCGTGTCTGCTCCACAGACTCTGCCCGAGGGAGAGGCTGGCCCTCTGGCGTCACCTTGGGCACACTCAGACACTCTCTCCTCTCTCTCTTTGCTTCTCTTCTTTCTTCCTAGCTTTCTTTTTGGCTGAGAGGATCAAATTCAATGGTGTGTTCTTTCTTCAAACTTTCCAAACACACACAAAGGTTACAGCAAGCATGCAACAAATCCGCAAGGCTCTATCACCGGCCTTGGGCGTGACCTTGAGCCAGTTTTGTTAGTCTCTGTTTCCCACTCCTGTTCCCCCTGCCACCCAGGTTTTCCTGGAGCGTTTCAAAGCAAATCCCAGAATTTCACTCTTAAATGTGGCATTTTTGTCTCTCTAAAAAATAAGCATTTTAACAAATCCTATCCAAAATACATTCTTCTCTAAGTTAACTTCTCTAAGTTAACAACAATCCCTCAACGTCACCTAATACATAGTTTGTTTAAAAATTTCTCAAAAAACACCTCTCTTACAGTTGTTTTGTTCAGACAGGCTCCACTCGAGGTCGCCATGGTGCATTTGGCTGACAAGTCTCTGGACCTCTTTCAACGTGTGACATTTCTGTCCCCATGCCAGATGTCTGGCCGGCTCCGCATCCCACAGTCTAGATCTTGCCGAACTGCATCCTCCCAGTTGTCAAACATTCAGAAATAATAGAAGTAAAGCCAGTGAATCACCAAAGTAGCAATTAGTAAAAGTTTATTGTGCACACACCCAAAACCGGGAGCACCAGACCAAGCATGGCATGAGGCTCAGGGGTGCGCGGTCATAAAGCAGCTCATATGCCAAGAAGGCAGCGACTCTGCATTCTCGCCAGGGACTTATAATGCTAGAATGTTCTTGAATGAAGGGGATTGGTCAGTCATTACCTCATATCAGTTTGGGGGACAACTTAAGTTCCACTTACGATTTTCAGGGGCACCAGCAAGAAGTGACCCAGGCAACTGAGCCTCACTTGTTCTGCAAGATAAGCTAAATTGAGTTTGGCTTGTATGACTAAACTGGTTCTGTCTGCTCAGGAAAACTTCACGTCTGGTTGCCATTTGTATTTGATTTTTAAAGTATAACTAACACATTCCTTCAATCCCCAAGTTTCTATAAACTGGTGTTTGGGTCCAGAGGCTTGTTTAGACTTGGGTTTGAACTTTTCAGCATGAATATTCATAAGTGGTGCTGGCAGTGCCTCCCACACCCCTAATGTCTGGTCACCCCAGTCTCGTGGATCTGATAGTGATGGAGGCAGGGTGAGGTGTGGTCCGCCTGACCCACCCACCCTGGAATTCCCGGTCAGTCTCTTGGCTTTGACATTCATTTACTGCCCACACTCATGTCTTCATTAGTGGCTGCAAATGGGGGTTTTCTGTTTTGATTGTTTGTTCTGCATCAATGAGCTAGAATTCCTCTGTGTAACTGTTTACTAAACTGAAATATAGTTTGTAGAGGCAAGTGTATTTGAAAGTTGTGCATGTGAAATATACATGATGCCTTCTCTCTATTTTCAGAGTAATTGGGAACGTACATGGAGACCAGTAAGACATTCTTCTGTTTTACTGTCATTCCACACACGGGGCTTTGTGCACCTGCTTTGTTCCGAATACAGCTGTTCATTGTCCGCATCAGTCCTCCGTCTTCCCCGTGGGGCTCCTTCCCCGTGGGGCTCCCCTGTGACTCCTAGACACAGCCCCTTCGTCTTGGCAATGTCCTTATTTTTGGCCACAACACCAATGTCTCAGGATCATTTGGTAGTGTGCCTGCCCCAGAACAGCCATTCCTCCAAGAGCCCCGGTTCCCTTCAGTAAAAAGTAGCTTTTGGAGACAGTAGTCGGGACTGGAGGTGGGGAGTGGTGTGTGTGCTCATCATGACCGCTTTGTCCTTGATTCTAGGTTCCTTCTCTGTGTGTGGTTTTTTCTAAAAGATCATGTTATGAGCTTATACTCATTTTTACAAAACAAATGTAGAATTGTAGCATTTTTACTTGTCAGATTATAAAGCTGTCCTCCTTTCCTTCAGGTTGAAAATCTTGATTCCTATGGAATTTTATGTAATCATCTATCTGATCTCCCTGTCTTTTCCTCCATGGATGGTTTGGATAACAGTATCAGTCTTAGTATTAAAAAGTAAGAACCTATGACGAAGGAGAAGTTTGCCCCTGCGGGGCATGAAGAGGTATCAGCAAGAGTTTCAACCTTGGTGACAAAATCGAGAGGAAGTAGTTTAAGGAGAGTTTGCCTGCTATGAGGTGGCTCTGAGATGGGAGGTCTGAAACATGCTGTCTGAAGGATGTGGTCAAGGAGGACACTCCACAGTAGATGGCTGCGGGCGTCAGGGTGGTAGAAGGAAGGGATGGATGGACCTTTTGGCGGCTTTAAACTTCAAGGGGTTTTAACCACGGTCTGTTCAAGCCTCCGGATTCTAGCGGCTTCTTATAGGTCCATGGCGCCTTCCTGTGGGCTTGGACCAAGGGGCGGCATGAGGAAGTGGAGGTGAAAGGTGGTGGAGCTTTTCCAATTTCCAGTGCTTTTTTTCTGAGCTTCTCAAACTCAACGTAACTTATCTGGAGAGATCATCATCCTAAGAAGCATGGCAAAAAGTCAGGCCATCTGTCCTCTTGCTTCTTAGAATCTCTCTGGAAAATGCTGTGTATTTCCCTTCCTGCTCACTGATGTCTGATCTTGTGGGGATTCTGTTTCACTGTGTGCCTGGGTCTCATGTGGGGGGATGGGGACTTCATGACCACAAACCCAGCCACCTTTAGACTGAACAACCCTCAAGTTGTTTCGCAGTTAAGTTGCAAAGGATATATTTTCCTAAGTGTGTTATTTCATAACGCAATGGTGAAAACCTCATTTTAAGCATCGCCTACTCCTTTGACAAGATATTAATTCAGTGTTTTATTTTTTAAAAAAGGTATTACCTACTTATTTTTGAAAGTGAGAGAGCCCATGCATGAGCAGGGGGAGGGGCAGAGGGAGAGGGAACAGCAGGCTCCCCACTGAGTAGGGAGCCTGACACGGGGCTCGATCCCATGACCCCAGGATCATGATCTGAGCCAAAGGGAGACGCTTAACTGACTGAGCCACCCAGGCGTCCCAGGATGTACATTTTCAAAAAGAGGATATCTTTAGCAAACATGGGACTGAAATCAATGGGTTCATTTCTCCCCCATTTTTTCTATACCCTTAAAAAATTCCCCTTTGTATGGACATTGGGGAGGGTATGTGCTATGGTGAGTGCTGTGAAGTGTGTAAGCCTGACGATTCACAGACCTGTACCCTTGGAGCAAATAATACATTATATGTTCATTTTAAAAAATTCCCCTTTGGAGGTTGAAGCAAGAGAAGAGGTAGAGCCCAGCATCACACAGAAACAGCAGCTGAGTTGGGAGAGTCATATATTCAGGACCCAAAACAGGCTCAGGTTTGGCCCAGTGGAACCACTCGGCACCAGGATCATGGGTGGAGTGGGCTGTGCCTGAGCATGGCTGACTCAGCATCGTGCACGAGAGCCCAGAGCCGGGGCATTAACCCACTGTCTGGTCAGGAGCCACACACCCCTGGGTCCAGGTGAAACTGCTTCTCAGGGAGACAACCACGACTCAGGGCACCCAAGAAATAAAAGTCCAACAGGAAATAAACTCACACACAAGAATTAAGAAACATATCAGAGGGGCACCTGGGTGGCTCAGTGGGTTAAGCCTCTGCCTTCAGCTCGGGTCGTGATCTCAGGGTCCTGGGATCGAGCCCCACATCGGGCTCTCTGCTCAGCGGAGAGAATGCTTCCCCCTCTCTCTGCCTGCTTCTCTGCCTACTTGTGATCTCTCTCTCTCTCTGTCAAATAAATGGATAAAATCTTGAAAAAAAAAAAAAGAAACATATCAGAAAGTTCAGTGTGGGGGCACCTGGGTGGCTCAGTGGGTTAAAGCCTCTGCTTTCAGCTCAGGTCATGATCCCAGGGTCCTGGGATCTAGCCCCACATCGGGCTCTCTGCTCCGTGGAGAGCCTGCTTCCTCCTTTCTCTCCCTGCCCGCCTCTCTTGTCTACTCGCGGTCTCTGTCTGTCAAATAAATAAATAAAATCTTTTTTTAAAAAAAAAAAAAAAAAGAAAGAAAGTTCAGTGTGATGAAAACAGTCAGATGACCCGGGTCTGCTGCATACAGCTCACGGGCTGTATGGCATTCCCATCGACCACAGTCAGGATGTAGAAACTTACATAGGAATCTAGAGCCACCTGAAAAAGATATTAAATCATCATGGTGATAGTAAAGAACATGGCATCCATGGACAAGAACATTCAAAATAAATGGAGTGCCTGGGTGGCTTAGTGGGTTAAGCCTCTGCCTTCGGCTCAGGTCACGATCTCAGGATCCTGGGATCGAGCCCTGCATCGGGCTCTCTGCTAGGCGGGGAGCCTGCTTCCCCACCCCCTCTGCCTGCCTCTCTGCCTGCTTGTGATCTCTCTCTCTATCAAATAAATAAATAAAATCTTTTTTTTTTTTAAGAACATTCAAAATAAAAACATGGGCAGAAGAGTTGGGGTGCCTGGGTGGCTCGGTCAGTTGGGCAGCTGCCTTTGGCTTGGGTCATGATCCCGGCGTCCTGGGGTCGGGCCCTGCATAGGGCTCCTTGCTCAGTGGGGAGCCTGCTTCTCCCTCTGTCTGCTGCTCCCCCCGTTTGTGCTCTCTCTCTGTCAAATAAATAAATAAAATCTTAAAAAACAAACAAACAAAACACTCAAAAAACACAGGCAAAAGAGTTGATGAGTATGGAAAAAATCAGTCATCTTAATAACTAAAGGTCTCTGAATATGGAATAAATAAAGAATATATCCAGCAATAGAGAGATTTAGTATTACGAAAACAAAACAAAGCAAAAAACTGAGAAAATCTCCCAGAACAGAGCAGAGATGAAGAGAAAAAAAACAGAAAAAAAAAAGATATATATTTAAAGAAATGTCTGAAGGAAAGAATGAAGTTGTATTCGGGTTCTCCAGAGAAACAGAACTAGTGGAAGATGGATGGATGGATGGATAGACAGACTAGACAGGCAGATCGATGCGGACATACAGGAAATTTATCATGAAGAGTTGGTCCACACAATGATGGAGCCAGGAAGTCCCATGCCTGTCTTCTGTGCTGCAAAACCAGGAGAGCAGTGCTGTGAGTCAGGATCCGAAAGCCTGAGAACCAGGGGAGCTGATGGTGTAAATCCCAGTGTGGAGGCAGGAGAAGATGGGGTCCCAGCTCAGGAAGTGGGGCAGAGAAAACAGGCAAATTCCTTCTCCTCCACCTCTTCTCCTCTTCAAGCCTTCAACAGTTTGGATGAGGCCCACCCTGGGGAGAGCAACCACTTCCCAGAGTCCCCTGATTCAAATGTTCCTCCTGCTGCCCACTGCATCCCCAGACACACCCAGAAACACACCGAGTGTCAGCCAGGCTCCCCAACCCCACCCGTCACGCTGATACATGGAATCAACATCACGAAAGTGAATGCTAAAGAGGATATAATGGAAGAAACGGAAGCTGCGATTTTCCAAGACTGAAGGTCAAGAATCCACAGATTTAAAAATGACACCTAAGGCTAGATAAGAAATGACGGTAATAGTAAGTTCCCAACCAGATCCATCACACTCAAACCCCAAACTCCAGCAACAGAATACAGAGAAGAATCTTCGAAAGTACCTGGAGGGGAGAAAAACCACAAGGAAAAGAAAGCAGATCCTTTGTCGCCTAGGGAAGAGAGAAGGGAAAATCCAAAGCAGCCCACAGAGAGGAATGCTGAATGGCGCAGCCACTCCTACCCGGCGTGTCTTAGGAAGATAAACAGTTAGCATCAACCCCGGTCCTGGGAAATTACCCAGGAGAGATGAAAACGTGTGTTCACACAAAATCTCTTACACACACCATCACAGGAGCCCTTTTTATTACCATCAAGAACCGGAAACAACCCAAACGTCCTTCAACAGGTGACCAGATAAACCAGAAAAGACCCACAAGACGGAATGTAACTCAGCATTAGATAAGAATGAACTTCAGTCCATGTAAAGACACCAGAGAACCTCTGAGGCGTCTTGCCGGATGAAAGAAGCCCATCTCACGAGGTCGCGCACCAGACAAGCCTCTTATTCACGTATAGGACGCAAAATCACAGAACGAGATTCTGTGTCCTGATTGTGCTGGTGTTTACCTGTAACAGAACTACACACTCTGAAGAGGTCAACAGGAAATTTAAAACTTCAGAAATTAAAAACCTGATGTGCCTTGTGGCTGACTGAGTTAAAAGCAGTGATCAGTATCTCTTCCTGAATGCTGATGGCCAACGGATCCCCAAGTGTCTGGGCAGGAAGGGGTGGTTTTCTGAAAATTTTGTTTTCTTACAGATTCACCACTGTAGGGCATACTGTAGACAAATATTTCTCACGTCCTCCAAAGCTCTCCAATAGATGTGGCAATTGGAGGTGACATTTTTTAAAGTTACCATTACAGGATAACAAAGGAATGCCCTTCTCGGCAGCCAACCGAGACCATCATCACGGAACACTGGACTCAGTGAAAGGGAAGTATGCTTAAGCACACCAGGAGCTATGGAAGTGTCTTTAAACACGAAAACCAAGGATCTGAAAGATGTTCTCCGCGCCTGAGTTACAGATGGACACAGAGCAGACCTGCGCGCACCTGGGGACCAGCCCTACAGGCTCAGCCTGAGGTGTTGCTGTGACGGCCGACATGGGCAAAGCCCCAACAAACCCTGGTTGAACAAACTGGGGTGTTTACGGGACGATGTCTTCCGTCTGTTTTCGCCCGAGCTGAAGGCACTTCTCACCCCCCCTCTCTGCGGCAGGGTGGGGCCCAGCGCCTTTCTCCCCTGGCTTCATGCTTTTCCCCAGAAGAGGCAGGTCTGGAGCCAAAGCTCCAGACACTCCAGTGACACTCCAGTCACTGAGGGTTTAATCCTCGTTCCACCCTGTCTGGGATCAATACGTCTACGGCACAAAATCTCCTAACTGCCGTGTCTGTCTGGTTTAGAAAATGAGTCTGTTCCTTTCCGAGAGCCTGTTTGTTCCTGCCCATCGCGTGCTGTGCCCTGGCATCAACTCAGCTCCTTGGGGACCAGCCGCGCGCCTCCGGGAAGGGCCCCTGATGGAGCAGAGACATTCCGAGTCCAGGGATTAGCCATGGCCCTGTGCCCTCACTCTATCTGCTAAGAGACACTCACAGAACCTGGGAGGAGGAAGCTACTTCAGGAGAAATTGTCTCTGTAGGCCGACCACCTACAGGTGTCGGGTATCACCAGGGTATCACCAGGGTAGGTGGGCTGAAGATGGCTGATGTGTGCCAAGGAAAGAGGGTGGCCGGTCCACCCTAGCCAGCCTGCTCCTCAGAGGGACTGGAAGTCTGTTTCCTCATCAACTGGGTAAGAAGCTCAGGTCTGAGGAGGGGAGATGATTTGCAAGTCAAGGAGCTGCCACAGCTCATCCCTGCACAGGACTGGCCATGGTGACCCCAGGCCTGAGGGCTACACAGGCTCCCTCTGGGGGCAGCAGCCCTCACCTCACCCTCGGGGCCTCCCCTGGCTTGCTCTGGGTCCTGCCCAGAGTTGAAATCATGTGGGCTTATTCCCAGTACACACACACACACACACACACACACGAACACACACAGCAGCATACTGAAACTCACAGCAGAAGGCCAGAGCTGGCAATGGCAGAGATGGGGGAGCAGGGGCGGGGCACAGTGACGAGACAGGGCCCCCTCTGAGCCAGACACAGTCCTGAACCCAAATACTCTCCCAACAGACACAGACACGCTCTGACTGATAGCAGCCAGCTGGGGCAGAGACCACTTTCCCTAGTAGCTCCCGGGACAGAGCCGAGAAGAAAGTCTGCTTCCCTGGGTCACAAATCAGGTCTCAACCAGTATCAAAAGTCTGAGATTATTCCCTGCATAGTCTCAGACCACAATGCTTTGAAACTGGAACTCAATCACAAGAAAAAAATCTGGATGAAATTCAAACACTTGGAAGCTAAAACCATCCTGCTGAAGAATGTTTGGGTCAACCAGGAAATCAAAGAAGAACTTTCTAAACAATTTCAAGAACAATTCATGGAAACCAATGAGAACGAAAACATATTGGTCCAAAACCTATGGCATACTACAAAGGCAGTCCTACGGGGGAAATACATAGCCATCCAAGCCTCACCCAAAAAAATAGAAAAATCCTGAATTTACCAACTAACTTCACACCTTAAAGAACTGGAGAAAAAAACAACAAATGAAGCCAAAGCTATGCAGGAGAAGAGAAATGATTAAGATTAGAGCAGAGATCAATGAATTAGAAACCAGAAATATAGTAGAGCAGATCAATGATACTAGAAGCTGGTTCTTTGAAAGAATTAATATGATCGATAAACCACTGGCCACACTTACCCAAAAGAATAGAGAAAGGACCAAAATTAATAAAATTATGAATGAAAGGAAAGAGGTCATGACTAACACAAGAAAATAGAAACACTCATCAGAAATTATTATCAACAGTTGTATGCCAATAAGTTAAGCAACCTGGAAAAAATGGATGCCTTCCTGGAAACCCATAAACTACCAAGACTGAAACAGAAAGAAACTGACAACCTGAATAGACCAATACCCAGTAACTAGACCAAAGCATTGAGCTAAAACCTCCCAGAAAACAAGAGTCTAGGGCCCAATGGAGTCCCTGGGGAATTTTACCAAATAGTCAAAGAAGAAATAATACCTCTTCTCATGAAGATGTTTCCAAAAAATAGAGACAGAAGGAAAGCTTCCAGACTCTTTCTATGAGGCCAGCGTTTCTTTGATCCCCAAACCAGGGAGAGACGCCATCAAAAAGGAGAATTTCAGACCAATTTCCCTGATGAATATGGATGCCAAGATTCTCAACAAGATCCTAGCTAACAGGATCCAACAGTACATGAAACGGATTATCCATAATGACCAGGTGGGTTTTATCCCTGGGATGCAAGGGTGGTTCAACATTCGCAAATCAATGGGATGGAACACATTAATAAGAGGAGAGAAAAGAACCATATGGTCCTCTCAATTGATGCGGAAAAAGCATTTGACAAAATACAGCATTCTTTCCTGATTAAAACTCTTCAGAGTATAGGGATAGAGGTAACATTCCTCAATTTCATAAAAACCATCTATGAGAGAAGCCCACAGTGAATACCATTCTCAATGGGGAAAAACTGGGAGCCTTTCCCATAAGATCAGGAACATGACAAGGATGCCCACTCTCACCACTACTGTTCAACATAGTACTAGAAGTCCTAGCAACAGCAATCAGACAACAAAAAGAAATAAAACGTATTCAAATTGGCAAAGAAGAAGTCAAACTCTCTCTCTTTGCAGATGACATGGTAATTTATGTGGAAAATCCAAAAGACTCCACCCCGAAACTACTAGAACTCATACAGCAATTCAGTAATGTGGCAGGCTACAAAATCAATGCACAGAAATCAGTTACTTTCTTAAACACTAACACTGTAACTGTAGAAAGAAAAATTAGGGAATTGATTCTATTTACAATAGCACTAAAAACTATAAGATATCTTGGAATAAACTTAACCAAACAGGTGAAGGATCTATGCTCTAGAAACTAGAGAACACTCATGAAAGAAACTGAAGAAGACAAAAAGATGGAAAAACATTCCATGCTCATGGACCGGAAGAATAAATATTGTTAAAATAGATATTTTAAATACAGAACAATCTATATTTTCAACGCCATCCTGATCAAAATACTGATGGCATTTTCCAAAGTTCTGGGACAAACAATCCTAAAATTTGTATGGAACCAGAAAAGACCCTGAATCACCAAGGAAATGTTGAAAAAGAAAAACAAAGCTGGGGGCATCACATTGCCTGATTTCAAGCTGTATCACAAAACTGTGATCGGGGCACCTGGGTGGCTCAGTGGGTTAAAGCCTCTGCCTTTGGCTCAGGTCGTGATCTCAGGGTCCTGGGATCGAGCCCCGCATCAGGCTCTCTGCTCAGCGGGGAGCCTGCTTCCCCCTCTTTCTCTGCCTGCCTCTCTGCCTACTTGTGATCTGTCAAATAAATAAATAAAATCTTAAAAAAACAAAAACAAAAAACAAAGCTGTGATCACCAAGACAGCATGGTATTGGCATAAAAACAGACACATAGACCAGTGGAACAGAGTAGAGAGCCCAGATATGGACCCTCAACTCTATGGTCAAATAATCTTTGACAAAGCAGGAAAAAATATCCAGTGGAAAAAAGACAGTCTCTTCAATAAATGGTGCTGAGAAAATTGGACAGCTATGTGTAGAAGAATGAAACTCAACCATTCACTTACACCATACACAAAGATAAACTCTAAATGGATGAAAGACCTCAGTGTGAGACAGGAATCCACCAGAATCCTAGAGGAGAACATAGGTAGTAACCTCTTTGACATCTGCCACATCAACTGCTTTCAAGACATGCCTCCAAAGGCAAGGGGAAAAAAGGTGAAAATGAACTTTTGGGACTTCATCAAGATCAAAAGCTTCTGCACAGCAAAGGAAACAGTCAACAAAACAAAGAGGTATGGATGGGAGAAGATATTCGCAAATGACACTAGAGATAAAGGGCTGATATCCAAGATCTATAAAGAACTTCTCAGACTCAACACCCAAAAAACAAATAATCAAGTAAAAAAATGGGCAGAAGATGTGAACAGACACTTTCCCAAAGAAGACATACCGATGGCTAACAGACACATGAAAAAATGTTCATCCTCATTAGCCATCAGGGAGATTCAAATCAAAACCACATTGAGATACCACCTTACACCAGTCAGAATGGCCAAAATTGACAAGACAGTAAACAATAAGTGTTGGAGAGGATGTGGAGAAAGGGGAACCCTCTTACATTGTTGGTGGGAATGCAAGGTAGTACAGCCACTTTGGAAAACAGTGTGGAGATTCCTCAAAAAGTTAAAACTAGAGCTACCCTATGACCCAGAAATTGCACTACTGCATATTTACCCCAAAGATACAGATGTAGTGAAAAGAAGGGCCATATGCACCCCAGTGTTCATAGCAGCAATGGCCACAATAGCCAAACTGTGGAAAGAGCCAGGATGCCCTTTAACAGACGAATGGATGTGGCCCATATACACAATGGAATATTACTCAGCCATCAGAAAGGATAAGTACCCAACTTTTGCCTCAACATGGATGGAGATTATGAAGAGTGAAGTAAGTCAAGCAGAGAGAGTCAATTATCATACGGTTTCACTTATTTGTGGAACATAAGGAATAATATGGAGGACATTTGGAGAAGGAAGGGAAAAATGAAGGGAGGGAATCCGAGGGGGAGACGAACCATGAGAGACTATTGACTCTGGGAAACAAACTGAGGGTTTTAGAAGGGAGGGGGGTGGGGGAATGGGTTGGCCCGGTGATGGGTATTAAGGAGGGCACCTACTGCACGGAGCACTGGGTGTTATATGTAAACAATGAATCATGAAATGAAGAGGAAGAAGACGGAACAAAGGAAAAAGAAGAAAGAAGAAGGAAGAAAGGAAAAAGAAGAAGAAGGAAGAAAGGAAGAGGAAGAAGAAGAAGGAGGAAAGGAGGGGGAAAGGAGGGGGGAAGGGAGGGGGAAGAAGGGGAAGAAGAAGGAGGAGAAGGAGGAGAAGGAAGAGGGAAGAAGGAAGAAGGAAGAAGGAAGGAAGAAGGAAGAAGGAAGAAGGAAGAAGGAAGAAGATAGTCTGCTTCCTGCAGAAGATAGTCTGCTTCCTGCAAGTTGTTCTCTTCTGAGGCTGTTTCCCCGATGCCCTGGCTGGGTTGTTGTCTGAGCATGGACCATGCCGACAGATGGAAGGCAGCAGCTCCGTGAGGCACTGGAAGTGGGCTCTGTGTGTGGACAGAGAGCACCCAGAGGGGTTGGCGTGAGGTGGGACTCAGGCAGCCGTCCATAGAGCCCGTCAGGCACAGTCCCTGGTCCCCCCCCCACCCCACACGGGGACAGCCACAGCCTGTTAATGAGGATTTCAGCCAGAAAAGAGTGCACTACACCCTGTGACCCACGCGAGCACAAGGTGAGTCTGACGAAACCTGTGCTCTTGCAACCAGGGAGCCCAGGGAAGCTCAGAGATTTCATTAATCACAACCCATGAAAACAACCAGTTCGGTTTCCCCTTTGCCTTTTCTGGGTTTGTAGTGAGTAGACGCGAGATGAGGTCCCTGGACCACACTGCGCTGAAATGGGCCCCTGGATCCATGAGGGAGAGAACGTCCACATGGTACGTGGCCCGCAGCCCGGGAGCACACAGACTGTGCTGCTGTCCCCCCTTACAAGCACAGGACCCCCGTCAGCTGAGCTGGGAATAGGGGCGCCACGGGAGCATGTGGCACACTCCACAGAAGCCTGGGGAACTGGGAGCAGAAACATCGTGGGAGCCAGGGCAAGAACCACGTGCTTCTGGAACAGGTGGACCCCAACCCTCTTCCTCTGTTTGCACTAGTCCTCTGGGTGCAGAATCCCAGGGGGTGGGTCAGACTGGTCCCTGTCATGGCACATGCCTACCACTGATCATTCTGCTGCCAGGACCCAATGGCTTCGCACGTGGGAGAGCACAGCATTTAGATGTGCAGTGCCACCAGGACATACCCTGAAGAGGAGAGGAATTCCCCAGATGGAAGCCAGGATCCGGGACACTGAGAAGGATGAAGGCAATCCAGACAAACCAAACCAAACTAGCCCTGTCCATGATGCCATCAGCATGGCAGTCGACAGAGCTGCTAGTCCCTCCAGAGATACCTGCACCACCAACCTCAGGCCCTCCACCCTCGTACATCCCTCAGAGGATGTCTACACCAACCTCAGCTCTCTGCCCTCAGACCATCCCTCGGAGGATGTCTACACCAACCTCAGCTCTCTGCCCTCACACCATCTCTCAGAGGATGTCTACACCAACCTCAGCTCTCTGCCCTCAGACCATCCCTCGGAGGATGTCTAGACTAACCTAGTGCATTCTACCTTCAGACCATCCCTCAGAGGATGTCTACACCAACCTTGGGCCCTCCGGCCTCAGACCATCCCTGAGAGGATGTCTAGACCAACCTCGGCTCTCTGCCCTCAGACCAACCCTCAGAGGATGCCTACACCAACCTGGGGCTCTCTGCCCTCAGACTATCCCTCAGAAGATGCCTACACCAACCTCGGGCCCTCCACCCTCAGAAACCCAGACCATCCCTCAGAGGATGTCTAGACTAACCTGGGGCTCTCCACCCTCAAGCCTGTGACTCCATTCACTTACACTGTTTGGTCTCAGACCTGCAGAAGGTCTTAGGGATTTCTAGTCCCAGCCCTGCGTGGGTCCCTGGTCAGGAAGGGGTGGCCAGACTGTGGGGACTCTGAGGCAGTAGGAGCAAGAGAGGCATGAGGAACAAACCCTCTGACTCAGGCATTGGGAGAACCACTGGGACTGCGGCCTGGAGACCAGAAGGGAATGGGGGCCCCTCAGAAGGGAAGCTCCTGGTCCAGAAAGGATGGGGTCCGAGGAAGACAGGGTGACAGTGAACAGGGAAAGGGGGGCTAGGTCTGGAGAAAGCCTAAGGGGGCAGCCGTGGGTGCAGGGGCGTGCAGACCAGGGGCTGCCCTCAAGGGCACAGGTGCTAACTGGGGGTGCCCGCAGGGGACTCGTGGGCTGGAGAGCGGTCACTGGGCCGATTCTGGCAGACATTTCTACACAGAAAATGTAATCCTGCGGTCCTCAGAGCTTCCACTGCTTGTCTGCTTCTTCCTTATCACTCTTAACATTTAACACGCCTCCTTTCTCCTGCGGGTTTTGCTGATGAAGACCTAAATTAAAGCTGCAGCCACGGAACACTGGGCTACGCAGCACTTAACTGGGCAGATTCCAAGTTTAGTGAATGTGCAAAGTGTTAGAAGGAAAGACCAGAGCGGAGGAGAAAGGAGAAAAACAATCAGAGAGAAGCATATATGCTTCATATATGCATATATTTTGAAGGAAACGGAGGACTTCCGTGTATTGTGAAGCTAAAATATCGACAATGATTGGAGTAAAGAACAGTATTTTTTTTTAAGATTTTATTTATTTATTTGTCAGAGAGAGCGAGCACAGGCAGACAGAGTGGCAGGCAGAGGCAGAGGGAGAAGCAGGCTCCCCGCCGAGCAAGGAGCCCGATGTGGGACTCGATCCCAGGACGCTGGGATCATGACCCGAGCCGAAGGCAGCCGCTTAACCAACTGAACCACCCAGGCGTCCCAGGAACAGTATTTTTTTAAAAGACTTTATTTGGTGGAGATTTAGGGTTGGTCTCACAGCAGAAAGTACAGAGGTCTCCCCCGCACCCCGCCCCGTCCCCCCACCCCATCGCCAGCAGACGGTGCATTTGTCACACTGGACGGACCTGCCCGGGCGCATCACATCGCCCAGGGCCAGGCCGCGCGTCAGGGTCACGCATGGCGGTGCGCGCTCGTGTGTTTGGACAAACGCGTCATGACGCGTATCCACCATTCTAGTGTCATAGTAGTTTCACTCCCCAAAAATCCTCTGTGCTCACCCCTGGAGAGGACCCCGGTCCTCTCCCCCGCCCGCCCAGTCTCTGCTCTTTACTGTCGCTGTAGTTTTGCCTTTTCCAGACTGTCTTATAGCTAAAGCCATAGAGCACACATCCTTTTCAGACTGGCTTCTTTCACTTAGTGACATGCATTAAAGTGTCCTTATGTCTTCTCACAGCTCGAGAGCTCATTTCTTCATAGTGCTGAGTGGCAGTCCCTTGTCTGGAGGCACCACGGTTCATTTATCCTTCCACCTGCTGAAGAGCACTCGGTCATGTCCAAACCTTGGCAACTATGAACAAAGCTGCTATAAACACTCATATGCTTTTGTGTGGATATAAATGTTCAGCTCTGTTGACTAACTACCAAGGAGTATGACTGCCGGATCCTATGGTAAGTGGATGCTCAGTTTTGTAAGAAACAGACTCTCTTCCAAGGCGGCTGCACCAGCCTGCATTCCCACCATCAACGACTGCGAGCTCCTGGTGCTCCCGGGCCGTCCCGTGTTCGGTGTGGTCCGTGTTCTGCATTCTGGCCATTCTGATCGGTGTGAAGACAGCTCTTCACATAGCCTATTTTTAGCCATAGGATCACAGCATTGCAAGTGTGGGCACAATAGTAATTGTTCTAATCTCTAATGCATCTTTATGATTAAATATCCAGAAATACCTAGTTGAGTGGAAGGACGTCATTATGAAACCAAGAGTGACTTGTGCAGATTTGAGAGAGAAAATCATCCACTATACAGCAATCAGCACTCTTATCACATGGAAATGAAACATTACCAAAAAAGATGTTATCTTTTTTTTTAAAACTCAAAATGCAATTTTAAGTATCTTCTTGGAGCCAACTTTCCTTTAATCATGCATCATCACACCCCATAAAGCGAGAGAAAAAAAAAATCAGATTTAAACTGATAAGAACAGATGCTGCATTTGACCTTAGCCAAAAGGCCAAGAAGCGACACCTCATACAATTTAGAGTAAGGCTTTTCAGTGATGTTAGGGAGTTAGAAATACAGGAAAACAGGATATTGTGATAAACTCACCAAAGATTCCTTTGATTTAGGCAGGAGAAAGCACCAGTGATTCCAGGACCAATGGAAGAGGTTTTCACTGATCCATTTATGAGGACAAGATGGGCTTCATCTTGGAAAAGAGGCTCTGGTGGGAAAGCCCCGGCAGCCCTCTGGGCCCCAGTTTCTTCCTCTGGAACAAAAAAGAGGCGACTAAAGTTGATACGATTAGTCATTAACTTCGCTTTCTTGTTAGATAAATACTTAATGACTTCTTATCTAAAACCAGGTATGACATTATTAAAGTACTTGAGACGAAGAGAAATGGTCAGTCATGCCTCAAGGCCCGCTAGAGGACACAGTAGGGCTGGCCGTGGGGAAGGAGGATGCAGCAGCCCTGAGGTCACTCCCACACTGTGTGGCCAGAGGAGGGAAACTAGAGGTCCCTTAAGATACCCCCTCGGGCTCCTGGTATGATCTCTCCAGGCTTCGGGCTTGCTTCTTAGCCCGGAGTCCCTAAAACATAAATATTCTGGAATTTTGTCATGGTTATTTCAGAGATAATCTGGATGCTAACAATAAAGAAAAAAAAACATGTATTTTCTGAACATAATCAGAACTGTCTTGGTATTGCCAATCACTTTGGAAAAGTTGTGGCAAATTTGGTACTTTTCTTACAAAATCATGCAAGCTTTGTGAAAACCTTCCTTCCATTGTGATCTGCTTAGAGGGTACTGGGAAAGCACTTCAATACAAGCAATGTTTTAAAAAAAAGAAACTAAATGAATCATATTACTGTCCTCCATAATCCCAACCCCCATTAACAATAATTGAAATTGTTCCGCAATGTTTCTACTTCTCCTACATCCAAAATGATGATGAAATTTTGAAGAAGTAATTTTATGGTGCTTAAACTTGATCAATAAATTCTGGTCAATATTATTGAAGGTGAGTTTGCCCAATATGGCGGCCCCGTCATGGGACACCAAATGTCACTGGATCAGGGGGGCTGCACACAGCTCATCTTTGTGACTACAACTGATTCCTCAATGAAGTAAATCGAGGCAAAATCACTGGCCAAAGACACATAGAGGGGGTTTTTTGTTTATGTTTTTATCTAGGAGTTTTCTGATCCTGAAGCTTCAATTTCTGAAGACATGAATTTTGTCTATTAAAAACACCCATAAATTTTAGATCTAGCTTAAAGTGAAAGTTCTTACATTACAGCATATAACTGGGTCTAATCTATTTCATTACTTTCTTCACTTAAGGGAAAAGCCAGGGGATTTATGAGATCTACCTAAGAGATTAACCAGATACCGCCTCTTCAGTCTCTGATGTGTACAAGAGAGATCTGTAACTCCCATCTGGTTACAATAAGAATAAAAATTTAAAACCCGAGGTTTTATCGTTACTTTAAAGTATCAAATTTTTTGTTTGAAATAAGAAAACTGAAAACCAATTTAGGGAGGAAGTCTAATGTCCCCTGGAGCAAATGTGGGTTTCTTTCAGTTTGGGAATAATAATAAACTATGGTATCTGAAAGACAAAAGGCTTTCTTCTTTCAGAGAGAGCATGACCGTGACCATGACGGAGTGCCTCTCAGCTCAGGCCTGCCATCCTGCCCTGGCACCTGGAAGTTATATTTCACAGCCACCACTGGTTTTCTTTAAGCTTTAACTCTGAAACAGGCTTGGAAGTCTACATGTGAACACAATATATTCTGCTTGCTTAAGAGAAATTCCCATGATCACAGGATAATGTTTTTGGAAGAGGCTATATCCTTGGCAAGCTTCCCATTTCATAGATTTCCTTATGCTGAGATGCTTAGTCCAGTCTCATTAATTAATTTATTCATCCTGGAGTACAAGTAACCAAAACTAGTCTAAATTACTACCTCTCTCAAAGAGGTTCACAAATTGACGAGGGGGAAATCATTTGTCCTTTAAACGTATTTGAGAACCTATCATAAATATTAGACTGGGCCAGTTTAAAAAATCTGTATACTGCAGAACACAAGTTCTGTGAGATGATATGCAAAATATTAGAAGAAAATTAAAATTTTTTGCATGGTCAAACAATGAGACAGGTTACAAGGAGATTGGTCAACCAAAGAGGGTTTGTTACAAGAGTTACAAGGAGAGTAAAAGACTTTTTATCTCAGAACCTCTCAGACTCCTCCTTCATCTGTCCTCTAACCTGGCCTCCTCAGTCTCAGCCATCAGGTATGCACAGTGGGAATCTGACTGCTCAACTAAAGACCAGAAGATGAGAATCTAATGGCCAAAAATCACCAAAGCTATCACAGAGTTTCCCACATCCACGTGGGAGCAGTCCTGTAATAAAAATCATAACAATGGAGGGTAAAAATAATGAATTAAAAAGAAAATGACATAGGTCTTCAGACTGAAACAGCTATACCCTTAGCCACTTCGTGATGAGATTTCCAAATACCAAGACTCAAGGGTGGTATGCAGAGCACTCCTTAGTCAGGAGACATTGCACAAAGGCTTTAAGGAAAAGAGAGAGTACACTGGGCAGACATTTGGGAACAGAGCACTCTAGGCGTGGGACCAGCTGTGGTGTAGCCCCATGTGGGACACCACTTGGCACACTTGAGGAAGTATGAAAATTGTCCAAGTATAATGAAGTAATGTTTCAAATCAGTGCAGAAAAAATGAGCAATCCAATAAGTGGTTTTGGAACAAACGAATATCTCTTTGGAAAATATATACAATCTTATATTCCTAGGGCACACCACACACACACACACACACACACACACACACACAAATATAAATTCTGGATAAATTAGGAAACTAAATGTAGTGACTCTCAGTTAAAGATAGTGAATCAAGCACCTCCATTTACACTTGTCCTTTCCAGCAACCTCAGCAAAAACATGTGAAGAGATTTTTGAAGACACAAACCTACAAAGAGAAGAGAAAAAGACACAACAACACATTTGCAGATGCTAGAAAACAGTGTTGAGTAGAAACTGACTTAGCAGAACATGGAAAGCCAAATCATAAGATAGCAGTGGGGACGTCCAAGAGAAAAGACAGTGCAAAATCCCCAGAGGCTCAGAAATTGGGAGGATCCTGGCCCTTGGAAGGAAAGGAGAGTGGGCTAGGAATTAGAAGATGGTTTAAAATCTGTTTAAGAAGCAGCGGATGCTCATCCTATCCACTGTTCCTCATAGAGGGGGACTCCTCCTCACCCTGTCTAATGGGAAGCTGGAGATTTGCTCTATGGAGGGGCCAAGCAAAACATGTCCACGTAGGGGGACCCCCAACTGGTTGACTTGGGACCCTTGCTCTTCTTCCCCAATGTGGCCCCAGGACTCAGTCTCTAGGAACAAGTCTGGAAGTGTGTCTTTGGTGAATTTGAACCAAGCCAAGAGAAAGGGTCTCAACACATTAGCAACAGGGACTTTCCCACCCCAGACAGCTCATCCCCCATCTTAGCACAGTGAAACCCACTGGACTCACACATCAGCAGACAGCTAAGAGTCACAGGCTCTGAAACAAACCCACCAGGTGACTGACAGGGACAGGAGCAGACAGGAAGGGGCACCTGGAAGGTTGCAGAGGTTACACATGGGAAGAAAACTAAAAAGTCATTAATATCCTCAGAGGGCTGAGAGGAAATATTATACTTTAGGGGAAAGCACTAGCCAAAGAATAGCTGGAGAACCATAAATTTAAAATAGGATATCAGAAAAGCCACACTGGATGGATGTATTTGACGATGCTAACATTAAGGACTTGTGTTCACGAAAGCACATCATCACGGGAGCAAAAGGCAAGCAGAATAGCAGAAAATATTTTAAATCTTATCCCCAATGAAATACTTGTATCCAGAACATATAGAGAACACCTATAAATAAGAAAAAAGATTTAAAAAAAATAAAAAATTGGGCAAAGGTCTGGACAGTCACTTTATAAAAGAGAATATTCAAATGGGTACAAAAAGGAGCACAAGTCCAGGAAGAAACCACTTAAGACCACCATGATATACTACCTACCAGAGCAGCTACAGTGAGAAACAAACATACTCACATCCCAAGTATTGGTGGGAATGTAAAGCAATCAGAATGCTCACACACTGCTGCAGGGAGAATCAGTTGCTAAAACTGCTTTGGAAAACCAATTGGCAACATCTACTAATGTTGAATATACTCAATAATTCTACTCCTAGGCATATACCCAACTGAAATACACACATATGTTTACCAAAAGACACCAGCCAAGAATGATCACATTTATCTGTCAACAGCAGAATGGACAAATAAACTGTGATGTATTCATACAATAAAATACCATACAGAAATAAGAATGTACACAAGATAAATGAATTTCATAATGTTGAGTGAAAAAAGCCAGACACAAAGAAATATAATTCTGTGTGATTCCACGTGTATGAAGTTTAAAACCAGGTAAAGATAATTCATAATGTTAGAAAAAGGGATAGTTGTTTCCCATAGGAATGGTAGTGCCTGAGGAAGGCACGGTGACGACATCTGATAATGTTCTCTTCTAGACCTGAGGGTTGGCTACATGAGTGTTTTCACTTTGTGAAAGCTCACACAGCTGAGCACTTTTGATCTGTGCCTTTTGTTATATTTA
Source organism: Mellivora capensis (assembly GCA_004024625.1). Lineage (NCBI taxonomy): Eukaryota > Metazoa > Chordata > Mammalia > Carnivora > Mustelidae > Mellivora > Mellivora capensis. The sequence goes on along the minus strand of PISX010015179.1, from coordinate 744 downwards.
ATATAAAGTTACTTTATAGGGATGCCTGGGTGGCTCAGTTGGTTGAGCTGCTGCCTTCGGCTCAGGTCATGATTCCAGCGTCATGGGATCAAGTCCCATATCTGGCTCCTTGCTCGGCGGGGAGCCTGCTTCTCCCTCTGCCTCTGCCTGCCACTCTGTCTGCCTGTGCTCGCTCCCTCTCCCTCTGACAAATAAATAAATAAATAAATAAATAAAATTTAAAGTTACTTTATAAAAACATACTAGAAAGGTGGAAGATGAAGATATGGCACCCTCTCAGGAAGTACAAAACAATGACCATGATTGAAAATGGGGAGAAAGATAAAAAAACAAACAAAAAGAACCTACAGGACCAACTTCAGAAGGGCCAATTTCTTTTTTTTTTTTTTTAAGATTTTATTTATTTATTTGTCAGAGAGAAACAGCGAGAGAGAGCGAGCACAGGCAGACAGAGTGGCAGGCAGAGGCAGAGGGAGAAGCAGGCTCCCCGCTGAGCAAGGAGCCCGATGTGGGACTCGATCCCAGGACTCTGGGATCATGACCTGAGCCGAAGGCAGCCGCTTAACCAACTGAGCCACCCAGGTGTCCCAGAAGGGCCAATTTCAAATAAAATTCACTGAGTCAGTGAATTGAGAAATGGTGGTGGGAGTAAGAATTAAAATATTTTAAGAAAATAATCTTATAGGAGGAGGAGCAAGATGGCGGAGAAGTAGCAGCTGAGACGACATCAGGTCGCAGGAGATC
>PISX010015178.1:0-43759 GCA_004024625.1 Mellivora capensis | reverse complement strand
TTGCCTCTGAGAAGGCCTATAAGACGTACACATGAAATGAACGCCATCACTTTGAGTACAGCATCTGCATACATCACTGTCCAGTACATTCATTCCGAGGGACAGATTAATTCCTTTCTCAGGTTCTGCTTAAGAGTGTACCATAGAATACTAATACTGCTCCCCAGAGAGAAAGACAGGGAGGGAGGGGAGGGAGGGAGGGAGGGGGGAGAAGAGAGAGAGACGAACTCGGATGTCCAATTCCACAGAGCGAACACCAGGAGGACAGTGGGTTAAGTGAGGATGGGCTTCTCAGTTTTCCCAGCAAAGAAAACTCACGTGGCTATGGCCCTGGAGGGTGTGGACCGTGGGGGAGATCGCAGCCGCTCACAAGGCACGTCTGCACTCTGACGAGCCAGAGGATGTGGTGTGACACTGTTAGCTCTTCTAGAAGCTTGGCATTCGTCTAGCCTCAGCCTCCCCCTTTGGGCAGGGGGAGGGTATCATCCACGGAAGGACGGCAAGGCTAGGATGTTATGTCACTCAATTTTAAAGAAGTAAAGGAAAAGAGTCCCCAGAAGAATTCCCTCGCAAACAGCTCTGAGCAACATGCCAAATTCATAGAAATCTCAGACAGGGAAAGGAAGCCAAGAAGGAGGGGGAGCAGTGTACCTCCCAGGGCGGGTTCCTCCCTAGGCATGTTTCTGAGCCTGCACCTGAAAAATGACTGTAATGGTGTTTGCAGTTTATCAAGGCTTCCGGGAGACGTGTCAGGCGCGGAGAACTCACTTGTCACTCCTACATTCCCTGGCATTTGCTAACCACGACGAGGAATGGAGGGCAAAAGGATGACAGAATTAAGCGGCACTGGTACAGCAGCTGGCGAGGGGCTGAGATTTAGCTGTCACTTTGCAGAAAACTCCATTTCATTTTGCCATTAGGAAGGAAGGAAAGTTAAAATCGGGGGCTGGGCTGGGCTGGGCTGGGCCGGGCCAGCCTTCGGCCAGGTCTGTAGGGAAACAGAGAGGTACTCTCGGCGTGTCGGGGTGCGGGGAGAAATCCACCACATCCCAGTAAGGTCCAAATTTCAAGCTAACCTTGCTGGCTGCCCTTGACTCTAATGGAAGGTTCTCCAGCATTTTTCGTAAAGCCATGGCTGTACCTTTACCTGGAATGTGGCTCCTAGGGTTGTATGCCTGACATACAGCTTCCCCACTAAGACACTGTAGCCAAGCTTAGGCATGGACTCCTAACACCGACCTGCTCCCTCCCAAAAGGCTTGGATCCTCCATCAGATATGCTCCCATTGTATCCAGTTGTCACCTGGTCTGAAGTCACCTGCTCTCTTTGCTTTTCCACAGGACTACAAGTTTCTCAAGGGTGTAGACAAAGTTGCGTTAGATATTTAACGACCTTTGCTGAGAAACCCTTGAGTGTCTTCTACTGAAGATGAATGAGGACAGGTAAGACCTAGCCCTAATCCTCAAAACAGCACCTGACACACTGTGCATTATCAAAACATATTTTTTAGAAAACAAAAAGAGTGTTTTCACATTTGTTCCTCTTCACCTGATTGAAATACGTCCAGGGGCATGTGAATGTTGAAACCTGCATATCAGCAGGGCACAGCACTTCACATGTGTGAGAATTTTGTATTGTTCTTTGATCATAATGAAATAGACTACGTGAGACAAAACCAAACGCCCTCTAAATTTTCATGCATCTTCCCATTCAACTAAGCTAGAAATGGATGTTCAAGAGACTGGGACAGAAAAGCAAGTCCGTGTTGAAGGAATACACACACAGGTCTGAAAGGCAAGTTGGTGGTAAGTAGCAGAGACCCTGCCTTATTTTGTTCCTGTAGTTAATGATGAGTGAAAGATTAACCTTTGACTTTACTTGCTATAGAATTCCTGAAATAAGAAATGAATGGTCGAACGCAACCGGTTGATAGTGCTTTCAGCAGAGGACTGATAATCCTGCTATTAGAAATCTCCTGCACTTTGTGAATCCCTTATCCTTCTCTATGTAATTGTTATTCACTGTGTTTTCATCCCTGTGACAGTCACATTTTGATTTGAATTTTTCATTAGACAGAAATTTTCCTCATGTTCAGCTTTTAGGAAAAAAAAACAGATAAATCATAGTAAAAGAAGCTGGTGTCAGGGATTTATTCAAAAGATTAACTTTCAGGTACGGCTTATGTGGGTAGAGATTCAACTCAATCCTTTGGCATTTCCTCCATGAGAATTCGAAGGGAGACAGTTGATGTTGAAAATGAAATAAATCAACATCTTGAAGGCTTAAAATAATGAATCATTGTACTGTGTGTCATGCAGGAAAATAGACAAATTCTTTATTGCAAATATTTTCATCACAAGGGTTAAGATGAACATGAAACATTATTTAATGCTCAACTAATTAGCAATCCTAATTAACCAGGTGATGTGACTTTTGAAATCCTCATTGACATACATAGACTGATTTATTCAACCCACATTTCTTGGCACTATATGCCAGCAACAGGGAGTACCACCACAGGTTTCCTACTCTCAAGGCTGTCACAGAAGTGGTAAGGAAGGAGGAATTACAACAAATAGTGTCAAGACCTTGTATGTGATATAAGGCAATTCTGAGCAATGTTCAGTGGTAGCATGAGAGAGAGAAAATACTGAGAACAAAGGGACTTCAGAGAAGTTGGACCTTGAAAGATGAGAACGAACTTGTCGACTGACACAGAAGGAGTATCCACTCCAGTTAAAGGATTCAAACATGCCAAGGACAGAATCAGGTAAGTGCAGGTGCCTTTAGGGAATCATTTTATACGGTTGGAGTATAGGGGGCAGAGGAGGTAGATGGAGATATTAAAGCTGTAGGGATGACAAGGACCACATAATGAAGAGCCTCGTATGTTGCCAAAGGGTTTTCTAATTGTTACCCTAAGGCAAGTACCTTCATCAAGGATTTAATCGTTAAGTGACATTTTCCTATTTCTACCATCACCTCTTCCTGTGCCTTCCTGAGGACTCCATCTTTCTTCACTTCCCCTCAGCTGACGATCTCTGTAATTTAGAGTACAATACACCACATAACCTTTGTGGTGTAAAACAATCACAGATTGTTTTATTTCTCTCTCCTTGATTCAAGTATTCTCATCTTGTTCCTATAGCTGGGCCGTATGCTCTGTCAGGACAGCAGTTGGATCTTAAACTTTCCCTGTAACTTTACAATATGCTACACAGAGTAGCCACTTCAGAAATGCCCATGGATTAAAATTTAAGACAATAATAATCATTTTCCATTAATCCACTCTAAAGGCAGAGGGAGATTTCAGAAACAAAACACTGAATTCTGCTTCTAGTTTTGAAGCAGAATTCAAAATTTTCAAATCTTATCCAAATTCATCATAGTAATTGATCAAGCTCCTTCTGTCTTTGAGTCAAGCTTCAAAGCCATCTTCTTCAAATTCTTTCTCCCCGACTAACCACTACAGAAGGATGAGATCTTTAAGCTGCTTTTTTAGGAAGAGTGATTTCAGATGACATACTGGATAAACGCATTTGTATTTGAAATGTGAAAGCAAACACTGATTGGGATAATTTAAATATTGAAATTGTTGGGATAATTTAAATACTGAAGTATGGATTTTTATTAGCTATAAAATTGTGTCTTTAAAAAAATATTCCTGGGGCACCTGGGTGGCTCAGTGGGTTAAAGCCTCTGCCTTCGGCTCAGGTCATGATCCCAGGTCCTGGGATCGAGCCCCGCATCGGGCTCTGCTCAGCGGGGAGCCTCCTCTCTCTCTCTGCCTGCCTCTCCGCCTATGTGATCTCTCTCTCTGTCAAATAAATAAATAAAATCTTTTAAAAAAATACTACCATCAGTTCCTCTGTGCTGAGTGGTGACACTAAATGCCAACTTCATCCACCAAGAAGACATGCTGGTCTCCAAAAAAGCAGGGCACGGTGTCTCCCCCAGCTGACCCAGAGAAGAGGTTGCTTATAGACACTTGTCTCCAAAGAGGATCTGCACAAGTTACTGCCCTGATCAGTTGTAGACCCCGTACTCTTTAAGAGCCTGTTAGTAGCCTGGTCAACTGTAGAAATAGTCAGAACATTATATTCCTAGTCCCTTTCTCCTGATCTTACTGAGCCTCAAGGGAGAGTCAAGTGGATGTTAGAAATCGTGTCCTTGTGCAATGAAAATGAGTGAATTAATGATGGCATCCATAATGCTGAGCTGTCTCCCAACTACAGACCTAGGGCATCGAGCACATTTCCATTAATGTGTCCACTCCAGTCCGCTATCGCAGGCTCCAGTACACCACAGTACCAACTCTGGTATACTTTGGAACACAAAGAGGTCATCAAAAAGGTGGAAATTCAAAATTCAAGTTTGTTGCTTTATCGTCCTCCTGAAGACAACCCATTTCAGTTCCCAGTAGGCTTTGTACTAGTAGGTCATTTGAGACAGATTCTAATTCTTTTCTTGTCTATGACCTTCTGTGAGCCAAAGTATATGCCGTTCTCCCTCAAACTCCTTTTATTCCCCATTCTCTCTAAATATGCCTTTCCTCTTTGAGGTTTACAGTCCTTGTAAAAATGGCTGCCTCCATACAAGTAATTCCATAACATTTGGGCACATGAATTTTACTACTGAGATCACACTTTTCTTTGAGAAACCTTAACTATTTATCACAGTGAAATAGAAAGTGAGGAACTTTACATGTGAAAAAATTCATGGCATGAAACTCTAAGACTAAGAGACCTCTGGCTTGTAAAGAATTAAACACCAAATCTCTGAAGGAAATCTCCTTTCATATCTGAGTAAGGAAGTAATAAAGGTAGACATCTTTTCTGACATCCTCAGGGGTGGCAGAAGATTGGCCATAGTCCTGTGACTAATGAAGATCCCAAGAGTGAAACATGAATTGCACAAAATGGAATTATAAGTGAAACCTCTGTCATAAAAAGCCTTGGTCATTTTCTGAAGTAGATGTATTTTGAAGGTCTTTTCAATTTGTACCAATGACTTACTACTCTTGAGTCTGTTAAGATAGACTGTTTTTATAAATAACAGAGAAAAAACTGGGTCCAGAGAAACAGAAATGTTAGCAAGTATTATTTATTCTACCTCTGGGTCCCTGTCCCCCTTCCCCACCCTCCACATTACCCTACAGAGCTGTCTGGTGGAGATGTATCCATCTTTCCTTGAGGACAGACACATGAAGTAAGTGTCATCACACTCTTTTGTATTATAAATTGCCAATAATACCTTAATAATATGCCTAGAACCCTCAGGCATTGCTTTTTCATTCAGTTAATAAATTTCTAGTAAATGTTTACTATCCACTAGGGAATAAAAATACAGAAGAAAAATAAGAGACAGAGTTGTCCTCACTTTGATGACACTTAAAATCTACTCATACTTTTCATTCCTAAAATTTTAAGGTTAAATCTTCTTACCAGTGATTTAATCCATAAGCAATTTAGTATATATTCACCTGGAAAAAGGCTAGAAAATTGAACCATGGTTCTGAATGCTTGCCTCAAGAAAAGGACTACTCTCATCCAACTAAAGCATTTCCTTAAAATTCCAAAATGTTTTGAACGATGGCTCCTGTGGTTGGGACCAACAAAGTATCAAAGTTGGCCCAACCATTATAACAAGTATTATGTCAGCTGGATTTTGAGAAAACTTTTTTTTTCCTTTTCCTACATAAAAGTCAATGTATGTACTATTTTCAGGCTATGTTAGTTCTCTGAAGTTGTATTAACAGCAAGCTTCTGTTCAATCAATGCAAACATATTGGCAGGTGTAAGTTAATCAGGTACAAACTGAAGAGCTGAAAAAAAATAAAACAACAACAAAAAGAAAAATAAGAAATAAAACCCCACAAAAACACGAAAGTAAGGACTGAGGCAAAGGAACTAAAGGAAAGAAGGGGGTGGCTATTCATTCCAGGAAGTACCACTGGTCCCTGGAGCAGCCAGGCCACTTGTCCCTGGCCTACGTCTTGAGCTGTCTGCATCCTGATACAAGCTGTCAGATTCTCCAGTGCCAGATCTCTGGTCATTAAACAGCTTTAATTTACAGGATATGAAACCACAATATTAATGCTTAAATTACAGAATTAACATTAAGAGTCTTCCTGCTATATAAAATGGGTGATAATGCAAAGTGGAAGCTGTTTAGTGGTTCCTACACATCAGCTTCCCACAAATGCCAGAGCTGGTTGCTTTTTAGTCAGAAGCAAATATGCCAATTCATTTCTCTTCAAGGTCATATTGTGGTTGCATTCAGAGGATTGCGCTGAACCCAAAGGGTCACCATTTTCCCATTAAGGTGGTGAAAAGTAATTGGGTCTACCCACTGCATTGTATTTGTATTCTCTTTCCAACTTGACCATAAATCATAAGAAGGAAGAGTGTATATTCTATTATTTTGAAGTCTCCTTGGTGTCTGGAAAAACTACCTTCTTCGTGGCATTTATTCATCCATCTATTCATCCCAAGTACTTACGATCTTAAAAACTCCATAATGGCCAATAGGTGATCTTCTCGAGAACTAGGACAATGTCTTACCTAACTTTATACACTAAGGCAACAGCAAGCACAGACTATCCCATGCAACAGGCACTCAATACATACCTCTTGATTCATATACCAGTGTATGTTCACTGACCCACCGGCATCCCCACCATGGTTGGGGAGGCTTGTTGTTATGTAAAATGGCCCATAATTCAGTGTGAGACATAAAATACAGATATTCAGAAAAAAAAGGAGAGTGCTGTAGATTGGAGGCCTGTGGAGAAGGTAGTGCTGGAGATGGGTCCTGATGTTCTGAAAGGCAAAGAAAGAGAAAGAGCATTTTCCCTTCCCACGCTGTGTGGGGGAGCACGCTGCCTGGAAACGCCTGGGCCTGAGGTTATGCAGAGAATACTGGTAGCATCACTGAGCTAGACTAGCAGAGCCCGGAACAATTTTCTGAGCCTGTGTCCCATTTGTAAAGTAAGAATAACAGTACCTGTCATGACAGCTAATAATTACCATGTAAGCAATGGTCTTTAAAGTCTTTAGAAGTATTTCATCCAAAAATAGGACAAGTTTTTATTTTAGTTCCAGCATTTACGGCCATTCACTGGCTATGAATCTTAGAGAAGTTTGTTTTGTTTGTTTTTTTATTGTCTCAGAACCTTAGATGCCTGTTTGGTTTTTAAAATTGAACAAGATAATGAGTAAAAAGCCTTTAGGATTTTAAAAAAAACACTTACATTTGGCTATCTTTTTAAGGAAAACTGCAAATAAAAATAGAGCACTGGGAGTTATACACAAACAATGAAGCATGGAACACTACATCAAAAACTAATGACGTACTGTACAGTGACTAACATAACAAAAAAAAAGTGAAAAAAAATTACAGACTTAATATCTTAAAAAAAAAGAACACAGATAAAATTAAGACATGTAACAGGCAGCTCCTGCCCATTTCAGGAGCTGTGATATAACCATTTTCTAGAAGAGAGAATTAATAGTTGCTGATGGTCCATTTTTCTAAGAACTTGAAAGATCTGACTGAGTCCTTACAGTAAGATTGGGTACTCGATATTCAAATTTATTCCCATTTTCCAATAAGAACACTGAAAAACAGTTAACTTTCCCATCTACACACAAGTTAAAAGTGGTGAAAAGATTCAAGGCCAGATATGTTTAACTATAAAATCTGTGTTTCTTCCTCAGCTGTTCACAGCTTCCCACATGCTCAGGTAGCTAGAAATCAATCTCCAGGTAGATGGAAAAGTTTTGTATTTTAATGGCCATAGACATTTAGGTGGTAAGAGACCCATATTTTCTAATTTTCCACTTGTACTTAATTTTTCTTTCCCTATGACTTTTAATAAATAAAAGTAAAAATCTGTACATAATGTGGCTTATGAATAAAATGAAAGGCCCCTTCCTATATTTTTTAAAAACCATGAAAAGAAGGTATTATAAAACATCAATTTAAAATAACTAGCCTCAACATGATTATAAATGATCCACTTCCCACTCTCCATGAAATCAGACCAGCTCTGTCTCTGCAGAATGTTGACGACCCAAATCAGTCCATCAGCCAGCTATTTAATACACATGGCAACAAACAAATGTTTCAAGTATCTTAGAAATAGAATTACCTGGACTTTCCGATAGCGTAGCACTTTAGATAGATCATTTGTCTCTCAGGATTTCGAAAGCATCAGGAAGAACACAGACCCTGGAATTGAATGGCCCTGGGTTCAAATCCCAGTTCTGCTACTTGCAGGGGGTATGACTTTCAGCAAGTTATGTAACCTCTCTAAGCCTTGACTTCCTCAGCAGCATGGTAGTGCTCAGAACGACCATTCATTGTTCTATTCAGCCCAAAGTGACTTCCACAAGCCAGGTAAAAATGGTGGACAAGACAGGTGTGCCTGTCCTCAGTGAGGGAGGAAGATACCGATTTTATTTTATTTTATTTTAAAGATTTTATTTATTTATTTGACAGACAGAGATTACAAGTAGGCGAGAGAGGCAGGCAGGGAGAGAGAGGAGGAAGCAGGCTCTCCGCAGACCAGAGAGCCCAATGTGGGGCTCGATCCCAGGACCCTGGGATCATGACCTGAGCCGAAAGCAGAGGCTTTAACCCACTGAGCCACCCAGGTGCCCCGGAAGATACCAATTTTAAAGACAACAATAAAAGATTACGAGGGGCCTCAAGTTGGAGTGGAGAGAACTGGATAAATGCCTCATGGAAAAGATACCATTTAAGATCAGACCCGAGGGGCATGTAAGAACAAGGCGAAGAGTGAGAAGAAGGGCATTCTAAGGAAATTAATAGCATGTGCAATGACTTCAAGATGGGAAAGAGCTTTCAGTTCGGGAACCTGAAAGAAAGCCTGGTGGTTCCCTCCTGTTGCGTAGGAGAGAGGTGGAAGCCGGTGTTGAAGCAGCAGGGGCACTCTCGTGGTAACTTTGCAGCCCATGCTAAGGAAAGTGGCTTTTGTTCTAAATGCACTGGGAAGTCATTAAAGAGTTTTAAGTAGATGTGATAAGAGATGTGTCAGATTTGGGGGAGAGTGGGAGGAGAGGAGTGTAACACAGTCATAAGCTTGGCATCTGATTGTCGAGATTCATATCTCAGCCTTCCCTAAAGTTTCTTTTAATTCTCTCTCCTGGCTCTCCTGAACCCTTCAAGTTTGAGGAACACAGAGTGCGCTCTGATGATAACAAAATGTTCAACTTTAATGGATTGAGATATAACCATATAATGTGTGTATGTACCTGTGTGTACATATATTGTGTATATAAAATTGGGAAGGTAGGGGCGCCTGGGTGGGTCAGTGGGTTAAAGCCTCTGCTTTTGGCTCAGGTCATGATCCCAGGGTCCTGGGATCGAGCCCCACATCGGGCTCTCTGCTCCGCGGAGAGCCTGCTTCCTCCTCTCTCCCTGCCTGCCTCTCTGCCTACTTGTGGTCTCTGTCAAATAAATAAATAAAATTTAAAAAAAATTGGGAAGGTATTTTGGCCTTCATTTGGCTTCCTCAAAACACTAATTTCTGCACCTTATAAAATTATGAAATAAAAAGAATATATGGATAGTACTTAATGCCGGGTCTGGCACATAGGAAACAACTCAATAAATATCAGCTATTATGAATTAGTTATGACAAAATTATAAATGCAATCCCTGAGAGCACAGAAAGGGGACTTTATAACTGGTAAATGCTGGAAAGAAATCCAGTGAGTCATCACTTCCAGGCCACACAGTAGACAGAATGACATGGTGTTTAGCAAGGTGCTTAAAGACAGAATCTAGCGGGTCTGCATGGTCTGTTTGGCCAGCACCAGCCTTTTTTGTTTACATTGGCTGCTCAATTTGAAGAACTTTAGGCAGGGCATATAAATTGTAGCTACACACCACATCCATCAGATGCTATAATCTCACACCCTGTTGCTTCGAACAATTGCATTTTCTTCCTGCCTCATGAAGATCCATGGTTACACAAACGATCCTTAACATGGGATGTGGGGTTTCCTCCAAAGGTACAAATATGGAGGGCTCCTTCCTCCAGTCAGCAATTTAGGTTTGTAAGAAATAAGTTTTGTGATCTCTGGAGAAGATTGTTCCAAATTTGGTGATTCAGACAGGATTCAAACCATATCTGAATTATCCAATTATGATCCTGGTCCAGAGTGAGATAAATCCCTTAGCACAGCCTCATAATAGATCAGTTCTCCAAAACTCTCAAGACGAAAACAATAATCCTCCATGTCTCAGGATATCTTTATCTTGGAAATCAACCAGAACTACATGTATCATTCCCCCTCCTTCCTGTTCACTGATGCAAAACTAGATAGAGGACATACCATCTTACTCAAAGGCACATCCCCCGTGATACTCAGCCTAGATCCATTTAGGCTGGTGCTTAAAATAAGTCCACCGAGGATAAGTTGTTCCTATGTCCCCCCTCCCGCTTTCTGGGGGGAAGTTTTCTTCCAAAGAGAAAACACTGTCTTATGGGGTTTTGATGGGAATTCTGGAAAAAACTCTGAGAAAATGTCATCTAAGAACGATGATATGAAGGCATTTTAGTGTCCACTGAATAGCTCCTAGAGACAGATCTGCATATGGCCTCCCCATTAAGACTGCACAGTTGAAGTTGCCTGGTGAAAGAATCACCAGGTACCTATCAGCAGGCTATATGCTCCCTCTGGGCTTTGGCCTCAGCTGACAGGAGTCCCTAAGGAAGACTATACCACATATGCATTCCAATTCAGCTTTGAAAAGTACCTGCCATGGAGTATAGATATGTGTGTTGATAAAGACACCCCTAAGGAGAGCAGCAAACAGATATCAATAACTAGACAGACTCGATATTGAATTTCATGTTTAGAGAATGTTTACAATGCCCACAGTGTGATTTTATGATGTTTACATTTCTGATGTCACAAAATAGACATTAATCTGGGAATAAACATACCAGCTCAAAGAACTGTAGACTTGGTCATCTGAACTATTGAAAAAATAGAATACCTTAAATGTACACCCCATTTACCAATGGTGAAGAAATGGATTAAGAGGTGAAAAGAAATACGTATCTTAAAAGCAATCAATTAACTGGTCACATGTAAACACATACTGGGATGGACGGATGGATGGACGGATGGATGGGAGAAAGGAAGGAAGGAAAAATGAAAGGAAGAAAGAAATCTAAAGTAAACAGGATTAAATCCGAGTTTGAAATCAGGCTGGAAATATGCAATGAGAAGAACAATGCTGCAGTATTAAACAACATTCAAATTTTCTTTCACTATAATCTTACTCATCCTGAAGTTATAAATTCCTTATTTTCTCTACCTCAGTTTCATCATCTGTGAAATTGGAATAATGGCACCTTAGGGGAAAATGCTGGGGATTAGCTACTTAATGTTTACTGAATTGATTATTATAATAAGTTCTTTAGAGACCGGAATAAGTGTGTGGTGAATACAGAATGAGGTGAATAAATCAATATAAATAAAGCCTTTGCAGATTTAGTATATGTATGCATAAAAAATAAATTACATGAAGGAGGGTAATAAATATTTACTTAAGTGGAAGAAACACACAGACCCTGGAAAGTATAAAACGGGTTATTCCTAATGGGAGAAAATATTCCACATAACATACTGCCCATCACCAAACATCTGATTTATACCAGCCAGCTGCATTTTGAGTAAGCCTTTAATGTGTATTTATATTTTTAAGTGTCAAGAAGATGATAGTCTGAAAAAGGAAGCATTTGCAGTTGTCTGAGCTTTAGGATTCTTTCCTAAGAAAGCATCTGGGCTTGCCTAGAGTTTGAAAAATATGTTGTCTCTTCTCAATGGTTATTTTTCTAATACTTCTCATGACCGTGTAATGCTATGTTGCCTGGAGTAGATGTCCCTGGGCATCCAGAGACTCAAACTGCCTGTCTTAATTTCTTCCATGCCAATGCCTGTATATACTTGGTAAAATTACAGTCTGGTAGCTGGGAAATTAAACTCTGCCTGGCAGGAAAATTCCAAAGATAAGAAAATTTCAGCTGTCTTAGAAACCAGAGGGCATATTCCTATTTTATCAGCATCCATAACACTTACTCAGTTTATTATTAATTTTTGAACACTTTATTTAGAATCTGTTGTGATGCATGAGAGATCATTAGCAGTGGGTCAACTCAGTGCCCTCAACCAGTGAGCCACCAGCATCTCAGATCTTGCCAAACGATTGAGAAGTTTTTATCCAGAGGCACCAAGAAAATATGAGAATAATATGTTCCCAAAAGGTTCAATCAATTTTATTTCCCAAAGTTTACAGCTGTTTTCTGGATGTTGTAAGTTGAAATAAAAATTTCTGAAATGGGGTATTTTGAGTCTACTTACATTTGACATCATGTTCTGGAAATTTGAAGATGCATTGCCTGGGACCAAAAATGTAGGGTCCTGGAAGGTTTTTTGGGCTGGGAGGAAAGAACTTCTCAAGTTCCTTCAACACTGGTAGATACTTAGAATTATGGAGATTTAGATATGGGCTTTATCAAATCAATATTTTTAAAATGTTGGCTGGATTAAATTTCTGATTATCACTCAGCTACAGTAATCAAAATTCCAAAACTAAAAATTAAGGCACATGATTGACAACAGGCCAAAAGAATTAAAAATCTAGGGGCGCCTGGGTGGCTCAGTGGGTTAAAGCCTCTGCCTTTGGCTCAGGTCATGACCCCAGCAGGCTCCCTGCTTCCTCCTCTCTCTGCCTGGGTAGACTTAGGTTTACTTCTCACAACATTGGACTACTAGACTATTTTCAAGTACGAAATTCTTCATCAAATTAAGTTCCGAAGTTTCAGTTGACTGAATCAGGGTGATCCCTGTCACAATGTACCTTCACTCATTTGGATACAATATGTTTTCTTGAGGGGAAAGACAGAGAAAGGGTATATTTCATTACTTTATACTGAATAGTGTCCATAGCCTAGGTTTTTTGTTTGTTTTTTAAGATTTTACCCATTTACTGAGAGGGAGAGCGTGAGCCTGCAAGCAGGTGGAGGAGCAGAGGGAGAAGAGAAAAGCCCAATTAGACTCTGCACTGAGCATGGAGCCTGACATGGGGCTCGACCCCATGACCCCAAGATCATAACCTGAGCTGAAATCAAGAGTTGGACGCTCAACAGACTGAGCCACCCAGGTTCTCCAAGCCTAGTCCCTTTAAGATGAAGAGGCTTTATAAACCCATGGGGAGAAAAAGGGGACTGTCAACACTTATCAACAGTCAACTCCCTTTCACAGGATGGTTAGGTGCGGGCTTCACTCTTCACTTCAGCTTACTTGAGCAATAGACTTTAGCGGAAGTTGTCAGTAGAAGGTATGACGTGGAGTGGGGTCAGAGTGAGATATTTAAGGGAAAGTTAAAAGTGTAATGTAAGCTTTTAAATGCAAAGCCTGCTATTACTCTTGTTTCTCATCCTCTTGAGCTGTTTCTAAAACAATGGATGCATAAAAAGTGCAGGAACAGGAAGCATTTGTAATATTTGCCCCAAATTATCACTAAGACATAGAATCAAGGTTAATAAATCTGTGCAGGCAACTGTAAATATGGTGTCTCCTTGTGACTCCATGACAAAGAGAATCAAATATGATAATGCATACTAACACATTTTAGAACATGGACAGTACTTACAAATATTACAGGAAGCATCATCTCTGGGGCTGGATCATTGCCAAAGGGTAATTAACAGCCTTGTCAATAGAACCATCCAGGATATAAAACACAACTTACCCTACAGCAATTTGAAAATCGTGTAAGTTCCTTAAAAGACAGGGCCATGTTCTGTTAATCTTGACATGCTTCAGAGTACCCAGAAAAATATTTAGTTTGGAGCCAAAACACCATTAAATATGTTTATTTGGTTAAAGACAGAATTAAGTGTAGCAATAAATAGATATGCTAAAGTACTGATTAACAACAGACAAGATGAGCAAAAAGTGTTAAGATCTCAGTTAGGAGAGGTAGGATAAGGAAAAAGACTCCTGCTACAGAGCATTGGGATTCTAATGCTGAAAAACGATGGAAAGAAACAAATATTTAAGTTTGATTTTTAATGGCTTCTCTATTAAAAAGAATGATGTTCTTGAGAATGAAAGAGTAAAATAAACATCAGTCAGAGGGAAGTATAGCTAGCTCGAGATGGGTGAAGAAATTGGAAAAAAAAATTCAATTGCTTTAAATGATGTTGAGTCTTCCTGCTGAGACAAATTACAACCTTGGGGTACTGATAAACCTCACAATTGAAATAAATTAATTACTGAGAGTGATTTTAAAGAAATAATGGAAAAGTGCAAGGGTGACGAAGACCAAAGATAGGCAAAATACTTGACTTGCAGAAAAGAAGAGGTGCGTTATGTCCACTGAAGAACTTTGATGTTGATTCTTAGAAAATAATGCAATGCTTATTGAGAGTTATCATGGATTCACTAAGAGCAGCCTAAGTCAGAGTTTTCACAACTCCTTCCCCTCCCCCGCCTGTTAAGATTTTATACACATGAGAAATGCAGAAGGCATGGTTTAGCCACATTTTAGTGAAGTGGTTCTCACCAGCCTCATGATCGCCTTACTATTAAGGATCAAGATACGGGGACTGGGTTGTAATATTAGCTGGATTTGTAACTGATCGATGACAACAACAGCGTATACGTGATGAGTGGATCAGTATTAACTAAGAAGTCTCTAGAAGCTTGTAATTAGACTCTGTTCTTGACCCAAACCCATTCCACATTTAAAAAAATAATTCCATTATTATTATTAAGTGAAAATGTCACTTATAAGTAAAATGAATACGGGAGGGGTGACAGAATCAGAGATTTAAAGTAACTTAATCCTCTGAAAGGACGCGATAAACCTAAATCAATGAAATGTATTTTCGATATGATCTTAGGTCTCGTTTGTGAATACAAACAGAATTATGTATACAAGCATGAGGGAACGTAGTGCCTCGATAGTAGCTGTGCCTGTGGGGGAAATGGCCTAGGCTTCCAATTCCATGATATGAATTACCAAAAATACCTGACGCAAACCTAGGCAGCAATAAATATCTAGGAATTTATCTAGGAATTACCCAGAACGTGGATGAAGATAATTCCATGTTACTCTGTATCACTTACAGCATTCTTAGAGAATTAAGGGAATGGAGCACAATCCTGAGCGCCACAGGGATATACATAAACTGAAATACATTCTGAAGGGAGGAACTCAGAACCCTTACTTGACACTCAGAAGGAAACTGAGGCCATATAACCTCAGATAAGGCGGGACCAGTATTAGCACCAGCTGAGAAGCTGGGTCAATTTAGAAAAGAATCCTTAAAGTATTGAGAAATAGCTTTTCTCCCTTTAAGTTCCTTTTTTGGTGCTGTAAAAGTGATTTTATCCCAATTACCTCACTACAGACAACTGAGAAAAAAAAGTAACAAGATACAAAAGAGAGTGCTATTATTGTATTTGCTTTGGGTCATAGCAGTTTTTGCATATCTATTCCCAAATGTACTGTGGACAAATTTGTATCCAATGATTTAGCATTGTATCATAAAAGTTTTATCACATAAATTAATATTTACTTTCTTACCTAAGTATTAAGATTTTTATGAGCATGTGAAGAAATGAGAGAGCTTTTAAGTTTGCTTTCCAAAGGAAGCATCTGTAATATATCAGATTCTCAGGCCCTGTCCTAGATGTTGGGGACTGCACAAAAAACAAGAGACAAAAATCTCAACTCTTCTCAAGTTTCTATTTGTGTTTCTCCAGAGGGAGCATAAAATAGACACAGAAGCAAGCAAATAAAATAAAAGGATCATTTCTCATAATGTGTACCATAAAGAAACTGGATTTGACAAATGCCCCTCTGAAAATGTATGTCATTTGCACAGAGACCTGAATGACAAGGAGAAAGCAATGCAAACATCTCACAGCCGATAGGTACAGGAAGATGGAATGGCAGCTCTGAAAACCTTAAGGTGAGAATAAACTTGGTGTGTTCAAGGAACAGAAGGAAGGCCGCTGCGGCTGGAGTCTGTTGCGTGGAGGAGGGTAGTTAGTACAAGAGGCGACCACGTTAATAGTTAAGGTGAGGTCATGGATTTTATTCTGCATGCAAAAGGATACCTTCAGAAGGTTTTTGAGAGGGTAACGACCTTATCTGGTTTACTTAAAAAAAAAAAAATCTTTCTGTCACCACAGGGAGGATGTAGTAGAGTGGGGACAAAGGCAGAATTATAAAGACAACATACTCTAGCGACACAGTGAACACACGCATCAGAGAGATGTGAGAGTTAAGATCTGGTTTTATCTGGTAAACATGAAAGAGTGAATTAACCTCCCTGAGCTTCATCTTCCTCTTGTGTGAAATGGGAAATATCATTTCTGTGCTTTGCAAAATGCACCTTGGCAGATGTCTTGTTTGCTAATTAGTTATATATATTGAAAGTCTCAAACGACTCAATATATATTCTTTAGCATATAAAGTAAGAAGCCAAAAGAAAACACTTAAAGGTGCCTCTAAAAACCTTCCAGGTAATCATGGGTAATTTAAACTCGGTCACATGGTGTGTAGTCGAACTATTTTGCATTCAGTTCTTATACCTCCACATGAAAATAAAGCACTGATGATTTTCAAGGCTGATAAGTAACTGTAAAGACATGGTAGGAGGAAGAGAAAAGGACACAAGAATTCAGAGTGATTAAAAAAAAATCCATTAGTAAGCACAAATCACGTGAATAAATGATACAGGTTAAATACCTGTCAGTGAACTCCAAGGAACTACCCCACCTATTTGGTTATCACTAAATATCGCTTTGTAAAGTTGGCCACATGGCGAAAGCACAGATATATTTTTGTCGTACTGTTACTGGTATTTGTTGCCACTGGAATTCTGTGGTGTCAGGTCAAATATTTTGAATATTGCTCTTTCATTACAGGAGGCAGAAAGGCAGCTGTGCCAGGGGAGAAAGCCAGGGACTAAAGAGAAATCCCCCAGCCTGTTCTGTTCCTCTCCTAGAGCTGACAAGAGCCTCCTCAAGTTTAACTGGAGAGATGGCACAGATCTGTGCACAGCTCACTGAATACAGAGGTGCCACAGCTGGTGCAAGAAAGATGCCATTGGCACAGTGGCCTTCTCTGGAATGAAATCTTCACTATCCTCAAATCCCTTGAGGCAACCCAACTTCCAGGAGCAACCACGGCTGTTGGTTCAGTTTGGGTGGTTTTTCCAGTGTTCTGGGCAGGCTGACTATTAGAACTCAGTTGTCAAAAATGCTTATACTTTCTTTGCCCAAGAGTGCCTATAAATGGCCAGTACCACAAAGTCTCAGTGCTACGGTTGAAGAAAGGCTAAAGAAAGAACCCTCTTAAGGCTGAAGTGAAACAGAAACACATGTGTTGACCACTGGGTAATAATGTAATTCCCAGATGGGCTAGCTTGTTCTCTGGGGCTCCTCCTGGGGCCATGCGATATCACCTCGACCACAATTTAGTGATTTGTTGGCTGGACCTGTCTTGCCAGGTTAACCGTGTGACCTCTTCCTCCTGGTCACTTCAAATCTTTTTTTGAACAGGCAGGGAACAAATAAACCAACTTTCCCCTCTCAGAAAGCCTGACACAATGGTAGATTGAATAGGCTCAAGGGAAAATATCTTGCCTCTTTTCCAGTGATTTGGGAGAGAAATACCACAAGTTTCTAAACAGATCTGGGGGCCATTGAGAACACTGTGGTAGTAGGACTCTCTACAATAATGAAGAGGACATACACTTCAGTCTTTACGAATTTAACCCTAGAAAGTTCCATTCCAAAAGAGGAGGGCACTATAATTCTCCACCACAAGGCCTAATTATGTATACATTAGATTTGTCTCAAGATCAACCCCCCCATTTACACCTCATGGCCAAAAATGTCATCATGCGCCTTATGTCT
Organism: Mellivora capensis; assembly: GCA_004024625.1. NCBI lineage: Eukaryota > Metazoa > Chordata > Mammalia > Carnivora > Mustelidae > Mellivora > Mellivora capensis. Next base: position 25,781 of record PISX010015178.1, on the reverse strand, counting down.
CTACATGTGTACATGGGCACGTTTTTCAAACCTCAATTCAGGGATGTGCGAGTCTATTTTTAAAAGGGATCATAATTATGTAAACATGACAACACACAGAAATTCTACTGTTTTTGTGAGTTTGGCCCAAGAGTCAGTCATGCAGCTGGATGTCTGCTAGGACAATTAGAAACTAGCCTGCTGTAATCTAAGCACACGCTGACTGGAGAGTGGTTGTGTTGCATTCTTCTCTCCCAAACTGGGTGGGGAGGGGGGCACCCTGTGAACCTCATTTTAGACATTTACAAAGACTTGTTAACACATACATCTTAAAAGATTTTTTTTTTTTTTTAGAAAAAAAGGGAAAATTAAAACACGTTCACTGAAAAACAGAGTAAAGGCCATAGAAGGTGACTTAATTTAGTTGCTTAACATAATTGAAGGCATTATTAGGAGATTTAAGTGAAAACTATATGAATGATACCTCAACATATCACGGCCACGGGGAGACTCACACCCTTGTCTGTGGAGGCAAAAAGCAGCTCCTCACACTGTCCTTCTGAATCTGAAGGCAGGAGGGGCATGGCCTTCCTGGGAGCTGGGAGGCAGGCTCAGAGTTTGCCTTCCCTCAAGGAAGGTATTGGGCACGTTAGATACTAAGGGCATGGTGCTGTGCCTGAGAAGCCACATAAATAAACCAAGTCTTTCTGAAAGGCGGCAAGGCTACACAGCCCAAAGGGTGGAGGGTAGAGCTGTGTTGTTCCCAAAAGAATTAGTATCTACTTTATTATGAAAAGAAATGCATTATGTACACACTATGAGAAAGCAGCTATGTGATGTGCTTGACAGAGCAGAAGAGGCAGAGGCAGAAATGTAGGTTTGAGTCTTGGCTCTGTTGCAAGGGATCCTAGCCCAATCACACACTGTCGTCAGGAATGCAGCCTCTCTACCTGTAAAATGGGGGCAGAGCTAGCTGAGACATTCCAAGTGCTTCCCAGACCCCAGGCACCTGTGCTGGGAGAGTCAGGGACACACAACATGCCCCGAAGTTCTCCCTCCAAAAGAACATGGTGCAGGGAGGTCATGCTGCCCAGAGTGGCACCAGGCGCCACATTCAGGGATCCACTGGTGCTTGGACAGAGATCATGCTTCACAAACGATGGCTCCGTAAGAGCACAGACAACTAGCTCTTTCTCCCCAGTGCAAGACACGTCTGAGATGCCACTGCTTGCTGGCATGGAGTCTTTCTCAGAACTGCAGTGTATGTGAAGATCTTTCCCCTCAACCTTCCCATCCCGCCCCAGGTGTCAGACCCAAAACGCATTCAGAGGCTGGTTTTCACCTGCTCCCTCCCCTCTTCTACCCTTCGAGGGTGCTCCCCAGTGAACTGCTTGCACATCTCATCTGATCTTGGGGTCTGCTCCTCGATGACCGAAACTACAACACACACTCAGAAGGTGACACGATCTCATTTCACTTTCAAACAGGCCTATGAAATGAGTATTATTATCCTTGTTTTATAAATATAGAAACAAGGGCACAGAGGGATTAAGTTAAAAATAAATTAGTCCTTCCTTTTTCATATGGTTTTTGTGAAAATTTCATGAGATAGTACATGCAGAACAGCTTTATAACTAGTTTTTTTTTTTTTTTCCAGGGTAGGGGAGGACAACATGAAGAGAATATCCAAGCATAGTTCTAGATAAGTTCCCCCCACCTTGGTTTTCCACCTGCAAAATGTCCTTATGGTAGAAAATCTTGCTTAGCCTCCAAAAGTGCCCTGGAAACGTAACACTTTATCTTGATCATGGCCTTTGTCTCACAAACCCTTTTCTACTTTGACTATCCGAGGACAGGGAAGACTGAGATTCGCACGTGGGAGTCAGGGCACCATGACACGCTTGACACGGCGTTCTGATCTTTAAAACCAGAGTTCTATTCTCCTAACCTTTCCAATCAATTTAATAGCAAGCAATTTACTAGTCACTGAGAAAGGTAAAAGTACAGGAAATGAGGGCCTTTCTGCTTTTACTAATGTCATTCCTAAGCTTTTGGGCATCTTAACAAGAACCACGGCATCCAAGTGTGTGTTGTTTGTTGTGCACGGTCAAAATATCTACCCCCTACGCCTCCCTGGCCCCATCACTGAGCCTCACCTGATAAAAGGTTAATCTTCTGTTCCTTTGGTGAGACAGAGGCTATCATTAATTTTGTCACACACGCCCACGTGTGTCACACACGTCCACATTTTTACCAGAGGAATTTCTCCCATTGCTTCCCTCTTTGCCCTTCTGATACAACACAGGCCTCCTTGACATCCTCCTCCTTTGCCTGATAGAGTTATACCCCGTTTTTAGTGACCAGTAAGCAGAAGGTCAACACAGAAGGAAGTTCTGAGCCTGGCATTCTTCTCAAATTCTCAGATGCCAGGAAGAATCACCCAGACATTTTCTAGTGTTGCGTTTTTGGAGAGATGTGGAGGAAGAAGCAGAAAAGAAGAAGGGGGAAGAGGACAGCTATGGTGGGGCTCCGCAGAGCACTGCACTGAGAACTACAAGGATGTGGGGAAGTGCCAGGGAACAGCCTGTGAAGGGAGCCAACAGGCTGTGTGTTCTCCGTAGCTTCTCCTTGAGTGTCAATGGTCAGAGGAAGCAATGGGGATGGAACTGGTGCATTTGTGGAGGTCCCAATAGTGCTTCTAAGGGAGATATCTCGATTAGACTGATTGATGAGACTGGACTCCTTTGGGGGTCAAAAACCCCATCTCCTCAAGCTGCCTGAATATCGGCCTCTAACAGATTCAGCAAAGTCAGAGAATCCCAGGGAGCTTAGAAAATGATCAGGGAACAACACCTCCTCCTCCCTGCTAATTCTGACAGCTTCCACCCCTGACTGAGATGCAGTCCTCTGGATGGAAGTGCCAGCTTGTCTCTCCCACAGGGGCTGGAGGCAGCAGGAAACAGAGCCCCTTGTGTGGGTCTCACTGGTTTCTCCATTTGTTTTCATTTTGCCACCAGACATATTTAAAGTACTTGGAAGGATATCTCAATAACATCCCTTCGCTGAGCTGAGAGGACTGGATGAGAATCCATCTGCCCTCTTCTCTGCACCCAGCCTTCAGTCCTAGGGGATCACAGGGAGGCTACAAGGATGGAGGACCCTCAGAACAGAAGATCTTGTCTTCAGGTTCTGACCAGGTTAACGAATGGGACACACAGCTCCTGGCCACTGCCTGAGCGACATTAGTAATTATGAATTTATACAATTAGTTCACATCCATTCATCACAGGGAGGGCTCAATATAGACTAAAAATTGTACTTATACTCCAAAAAATAAATCTCTGGTCCATCTCCCATCCAAACTTATCTTCTGAAAATCCACATATTATATACCCCCCTGTGAAACAGACTTGGCTTAATCTTTACCAAGATTTCTTTGAAATGAGGCCATGTCATATTTCCTCGGCCCCAATTTTGCAGATTGTTTTATGATTATATGATCAGTTAGGTAAATATATTGTTAGAGAGGAATGCCTTTTCTCTGCTCATTTCAACAAGCAAAGATTTTTCCTAAGCACACTTCTGACTTCTCTCACTTTTTGCCCCTGGGTGGTGGACTGGCTTCCTTGATAGTTAAATTTGGCTCAGTTTTACTGTTCTCCTTCTGGAAAGGGGCCTATCCACCAAGACCAAAGCCTCCTCGGCTTCTCTTTGCTGGAAGTCACAGAGGAGCCTCCCTACATGGGACAGGCCATCAGAGCCCAGTCCCACCATACTCTGTAGGCATTCATGTTCTAGATCAGGAACTCAGTATTGGCAGACGGGTCGAAGGCCACCTCAGCTAACTGAGCCATTCCAGTATTAAGGTGATATTTGGCTTCCATTTTTCTCTTACCCTGTTCTGAACCCAGGCTGAGGAGATATCCTATTGACTAGAAGCTCCTTGGAGACACATAACTATAGTACCAACAGTCTTGTTATCATGTGAATAAAAAGGCTTTGCATCCTTTAGGGATAACATTCTGTATTCCAGTGAGGAAAACCGTATCTCACAAACATGGCAATAAGCGGTTGGGTGAGATACTGTAGGAAAATCATCCTCAGACCAATGTGTTCCAAACACTAAAAATAAGGATAACAAAAAACAGTGCTCTTCAAACAAGCAAATGGAATAATGAGGCATATAAACCACAGAACAGTCTCACGGACTCTTAGGGTCTGTGAATTTGGTAGTAGACCAAGTGACCAAATTCTCCTATCTCACATACATTTATACACATACACATGCTCATTTCTCAAAAGCAAAGAAAGATGGCGCACAGATAATGTATATGAAAGAAACTACTCTGGAAATAGGAAAGTGTTATCGAATATCAGTATGGAAGTTATTTTCACTTTACTTTTTTTCAAAAGCTCGCATTCAGAAGAGACTGAAGAACTAGTAGAACAAAACTAAATGGAAAATATGGCAAAATGTTGAGTCAAGATCATAATGTTTCTTTCAAGCTCCTCTGACAGGTTTATTCACAGTGAATAAACAGTCCAAATGATTTTTCTGGTAATAAAGGTATATACTAATTTGGTACTTAGTAATTACAGTAATTTGTAGAGTTTTATCCTCACACTGCCATACATATGTTTGTTGTGCTATGCATATTGTTATGAGGAAACATGTTCATTTTTGGCACATTTCACCAAAGATGTGTGCCTATTAGCAGTATTCCATTCTGTCTGCCTGTTTTTGCCAGGCACATGAAGGAAGTGCCAACGGCCCTCCTACAGAAGATACTCCCACATTTGCGAGACACAGACAAAAAAGAGCCTGGACCTTAACTCCAAAAAAAAAAAAAAAAAAAGCCGGACACACGCCCACCTAGTCAGAGGAGCCAGCTCTGCCTGCAGGGGCGGTATGGGTACTCCATGCGGATGCTCGGATGCCTTGACACCTGCAAAAGAGTCACTTCCTTGTGTTGACTGCTCACGTCAAATGGAGACAGGCACAGACAGCAGTTGAAAATTCTCTCAACCAAAAAGTTGCATAGCCCACCTGAGGAAGAATTCTCAGAGAGTACCACACCAAAGTATCTACAACCATAAAATCGTATCTTCCAAGCTCTGGAAGCACCAGTATTCCTGAAGTGCTTATGGCCCGGAACCCATCAAAGTCTCTAATCAAGAGAAGGTAGTTCTAGGGATTTAGTACTCCACATAGGACACTTGCTTCCTTAAACATGTCTACACTGATTTATCATGTATATTGCCCCCCATTCAACAGGTATTTGAGAGACTTAAGTCCAGTTCCTGACTGTGATCCGTATGTCATTTTCTCGAGTTAAAAGTTTTCACAAGATTGATCATTCATTATTTGCTTCTGCACACATAGACATTTCTTACTCTAGGTACTGTGTCACAGTCTTAACTATGGTTCTGTGTTTGTCTGGTTACAGCTATGGATACACATGAAGAAAAATGAGAATGCATTAATCAAACACCATCTGTAAATAAATACATGTGTCTGGTGATCTTGTTGCTTTGGAAAGATAAATATGTGCGTATGTACATATGGCTGGGTACACACAATTTTTTTACTGTGCAAATCTTAAATGTTCTAAGAGATCTCGATTTATAGAAATAGATAATCATGTCTTCCATGTGAGCTTAGTAAGTGTTTACTTATTTTTATTTTTTTTTAAGATTTTATTTATTTATTTGTCAGACAGAGATCACAAGCAGGCAGAGAGGCAGACAGAGAGAGAGGGGGACGCAAGCTACCTGCCAAGCAGAGAGCCTGTGCGGGGCTCGATCCCAGGACTCTGGGATCAGGACCTGAGCCAAAGGCAGAGGCTTAACCCACTGAGCCACCCAGGTGCCCCACTTATTTTTTTTAATATTTTATTTATTTATTTGACAGAGATCACAAGTAGGCAGAGAGGCAGGCAGAGAGAGAAGGGGAAGCACGCTCCCCGCTGAGCAGAGAGCCCGATGCAGGGCTCGATCCCAGGACCCTGGGATCATGACCTGAGCCAAAGGCAGAGGCTTAACCCACTGAGCCACCCAGGCGCCCCTGCCCCACTTATTTTTATTTTAGATTGTACTGCTAATGTCCCCTTCTACCATCGACCCAGAATAAAGTCTGGTTTTATCATACTCAGTCCAATGAAACAGAGTTAAAAGATATGGGTGATAAAGACTTAGAGATAGAAGAAATCAAGGATTACTCTGGCAAGAGTTTCTGAAAAGGAAAACAAGAATGGAAGGAAAAAGTGGGAGAGGAACAGATGGGTCGGCAGAGTTTTGCTTTCTACGCGACATTGTGCACTTATTATTCACATGAGGACTAATTTATAAACCCAGATAGTGTTTATAAACTCCACCATCCTGATGGAAATGAAAGCATTAATACAACCAGAGGATTCTTTACTTTCCAGGTTTTAATTAAAATCACAGGCGTTAAGAAGCAAAAGTGCCTTCATGGAATACAACTCTAATGAAGTATTTCCTTGCCTAGCACAGAGCTCTGTGTGCAGTCTCAGCTTTCTGGCGCCAGGCATTGAGAATCCCACTCCCATGTAACCAGGAGGGCTCTCTTTGAAAATTAGAAAAGCAAATTATACCACTTTCCTCCCCCCAAATAAATATAGTTGCCAAGTCAGAGTCAAGGGAAAAAAAATAGCCAGTCATAAAGGAAACACACACACACAGCCTTAAGACATGATATCTTAATCAACTAGCTAGAGGACTACAGGCAAATGTATTTGTTCCATGTGCTGAGTAGAAAATCCAATGGAGAGAGGGAAAAGGTGACAGGCTGAGAAGTGGGAAGTGTAGGATATGGCCAAGGAGATCTAAGAGAGGAGAGAGGAAAAAAGAGAAAAGAATAATTTAGAGCAACAGAACACCAGTATGGAAGGACTGAACATTTGTTTTGCTAAAAATGATGGAAAAAAAATACATGAAGTCCTAGCAAGTGACTTGGACCGAGATGCCCACTGTGTTCCTATAACTCAGCTCACACACGCTTCTTCTCTTCCCCTCTCTGAGGTATCACCTAGCTCACGCACAGCCAAACTAGAGCTGTGGTGAAAGAAACTCGCTTCCCTGAAAGTGAGGCTGCAAAATACAAAACAAAATGCAATGACAACAATCAGTCAGCAATGTAAACGGTCACAGAGATTTCCAGCCATTCTGTTCAGTGCTGCTGCTGCTGCTGGTGGCATAAGCCATGACAGTATATGCCATTTATGAAGTACCAACATTTTGTTAGGCAATGTGCTTGGTGTTTTACAAGGACCACTTCTAATTCATACAACAAATCAGGAAGGTCGGTGCTATTAAGCCCTTAACAGTATATAAATTACTCAAAATTATATAACTTTTGGCTGACAGAGCTGTGCTTAACAGGAGGGCTTTAAAAGAACAGGTTGAAAAAACAAAACAGAACCAAACAACACAAATAGCATTCTGGTTATCCCTGAAGACTGAAACACACACGCGCGCGCACACAAACACACACACGAGATGGGTGCAAGAAGGAACTAACGATTACTGAATGTTGGCTTTTCTCCAGAAAAATATTGGGTTTCTCTTTTTCTTTTATTTCAATCAATTCTCACAATGTCTTATAAAAGATGATTTTATCATCCTTGTCTGGTACATGTGGGAAACTGAAGCTCTCAATTGTTATGAAGTTTTGACTATACTCACCAGGAAACAGCAGATGCTGTGTTTGATCCTAAGCTGGTCTGCCTCTCGGAAAGCACTGACCAAAGGAAATGTTATGCAGCCCAACGTGTGAACCACCTATGTAATTTAAAACTTTCTAGTGGCCACATTTTGAAAAAGTAAGAAGAAAGAGGTCCTACACAGTCATAAATACCTTGGTCAATTATTGCCTTCTCTTGAGTCCTGGGTTGGCCCAGATTTAATTTCTCTAGGTCTCTAGTTATGATACCACAGGAAAACTCCATGATGGCCTCAAGTCAGTAGACACAGGGGAGTGAAGAGTCAATGGGCCTGTGGCTGCTGCACTTTCTCTGCATGCACACACAACCCCAAGCCTGGCATGCTTTCAGGCAGAACAACTCTATCCAGGGGGACAGACTTCCTTTATACTAGCCTAACCCTGGGAAGGCATCTCTCTGCCAGCTTATTGTAATTTAGTTTGAACCCTCTAGTCAGAGAATAAAGTTCCTCTGAGAAACCATACTATAGGAATTCCTATATAGTATTATATATTATGTATAATACATATATAATTTTGTATACATATATATTTGTACATGTTATATATTTCTTGTATATATATTTGTACATATATATATTTATAATATATAATTATATTTACAATATATGTATTATATATAATACATATATACATACACATATATAATACATATATACATATACATACTATATATATTTGTACAGATATAATACATATATATTATATAGATTATATATAATACACACACATACACATTTAAATTATAGTGTGAGGATTACAAGTTAGTGCCAAAAATATGCACAAGGATGGCAATTATCATGATGCACTTATTTTTTTTTTAAAGATTTTATTTATTTGACAGAGAGAGAGATCACAAGTAGGCAGAGAGGCAGGCAGAGAGAGAGGGAGAAGCAGGCTCCCTGCCAAGCAGAGAGCCCGATGTGGGGCTCGATCCCAGGACCCTGGGATCATGACCTGAGCCGAAGGCAGAGGCTTAACCCACTGAGCCACCCAGGCGCCCCTCATGATGCACTTATTAACACAAGCATTTCTCAATCAAACACTGTGTATTACTAGATGTATCTTTTTTTAAAAAATACCGTAAAAAGATATTTTTTAAAATACTATAAATACCAAAAGAAAGGTGTTTTTTAAACACCACCATGGGTCTTTTTAGAATACAAACACTGGTCCCTGATTTACTTGTAAATTTAAAATGTCATACATTGGGTTTTCTCAAACTGAGGTCAATCCTCTAAGGAATATATGGGCAAAGGATGGATTTATTCCAATCACTTGAATGGACTGTACACAAGCAGAATATAGAGTAACTAATTATTTGTTCATTAATCCAGGAAGGTTGTCGAAAGGACTGAAATAGCCAGGCATCAAACCCTGGGTAAACATGGTTTCAGATAAATGGCCAGACCAGAAGTTGTATTCAAACATACCCAAGAGTCAGTTCCACACTGGGCACTACTCAGAAAAAGAGATGGTCCTTGCCTTAGAGCGTTTTCCATTTAAAAATAGACACATTGTAACACTATATGTTAGCTACATTGGAATAAAAATTCTAAAAATTAAAAATTAAAAAAAAAGATATATTGACTATAAAATCATTAAAACATACAAACCAATAAATAGAATTTTCTTTTCATCCTCATGTTCTTTGCATATCTGTTCCCAAATATTCCAAGCAATCCCACTCCAAATATATCTAAAGATCATGAAATTAGTGAACCACTCTTTTTTATTGCCCAACCAGCATATGTTTAAGTCTAATTAGCTACAAATAATAGAATTGAATTCTTAACCAAGTAGGTATTTTCTTAACCAAATCAGATCCATTTATATTATGCATGTGTTCTATGCTTCTTTAAAAATCACTTTTCTCTTTTGATGTTGATTAAAAGTAGCTATTATATGTTCTTTAAAAATTTTAGTGATTATAAATGTTTTTTAAGTGAAGAAAGTGAAGTGGCATTTGTGTATCCTCTACTATATGTCACTATGATAAGTACACAACAAATATTCATCATATCACTTAAATTTTCAAAATATCCTGTTAAGACAGATATCACTATTCCCATTTTATAGCTAAGAAAACTGAGAATCTGAGATATTAACCAACTGATCCAAGAATACCCAATTGGTAAGTGGTCAAGCCAGGATATAAATCCCAGAGTTTTCAGACTTCCATACCTAGAATGTTCTGTTAAGAAAAAAAGCAATCTTGAATCAAGCCTTGAATAAGCTGTGAGTGCCCAATCAGGGTAACACCATTTGGGTCAAGATTATATAAAGGGTGACTGTAAAATGCTCAGAATGAATTTCCTACACAATTTTTAATAAAATTCCTTCCCTTCCCCCCAAAAGAATTTCCATACAGTGAGCATTAACAGCATTATTGGAATAATGACTGGGAAATCTATGAGTCATTTCTATGTGTATGTTCTAATTTACTTGTTTAAGTCTTCATCTCATTATTTTATAGTCCTATCTTCTAATTACCTGAGCTGCGGAAAGGCTGAGAGTTAGACCTAGTTTCTGAATCCGAAGACACTGAATCTAGAAGACACTGGCCCTTGAGAGTCTTCCAAAGGGGTGACTAAAGCAATGATGTAGTAGGTATACACTACTTGAGCTAAAGGGGATGCCGGGCAATAAAGACACTGCCATGTAACATTAGTGGGACAGCTAAGATAGGAAGGAGCCATTTTCTATCTCTTCAGTCCATGTCCAGAGGTCACTTTCCATATGTGTAAGAATATGTATAAGATAAAATAATAATATCCAATTTATAAGCACTTTAATGATCAATTAAAGTAGAAATCCTACTAGTCGTTGTCTAATAATAACCATACAATGTGAGTGAGTGCTGCAAAGCTCACTACTGGAAAAATTGTCCAGGAACACAGACAAATGCAAAATACACAAACAGCATGCCCAGCCTGAGAACTGTTATCAGTCTACAAGATTAGGGCATTTACGGTCTCTCATTTCAAGAAAAGTAGAAATGGAACCAAGGACGAGGGTGAAGACAGAGGACAGCATCTTTACAGACTGGTTCCATCGTTTTAGGTTTACATGATACATTTGCATCATTTAAAGAGTTATAAAGTGATCGGAAGTTCCATCATAGCAGATATAGCCAAAATCAGATGAAAGCATACATACTCTCTCTCTCATACATTTCAAAAGTTAAACCAATGGGATTTGGTAACCACTCACACATATGTGCCTGAATGCTAGGCTATTAAACCCCTTGGAGAAAAAACAATGTCGACCAAACACTTTGCTACAGAAGCTTTAGTTTTATACAAAGATGCTTCTCTCCTAACAGGTCTGCCTCTCCAGAAGTGCTTTCCCAGAGAAAGAGCCAAGCCTCAGCAGCGAAGGTGGGAGGAAGGGACTGGACAGAAGACCTATTAAGAGTGAGACCCAGAACAAATGACAGTTATAAATGGCTTTGGGAACACACTTTCTTCATCTTTCCATTTCACACTCGGATGGCTTCAACATTTTTATGGACCCTCCCAAGCCCTACCCCACCTCCCGTAAATGTGTTATGTAATGTCGGCCTATCAGTTGTGTTGGCGCCATGAACATGATGGGCATGCTGTCAAGAGTAGCCCTGAGGAGGGACTGGCAAGGCCACAGCCTGAGAGCATGGATAGGAATCATGTAAACACACTTTCCTAAGGTAAGCTGGAATAGATACATCAGACAGTAAGACACCGACTCTCACACATTTTGTTCAGGGGCTGCATATACTATTGCTGCTGAAAGGAGTACAGACAAGGGACTGCCTGTCATGGTTACAGATTCTCTGGTGGGCGGGACGGAGGAGGGTATGACAGAACCACCTATCAGCCATGGTGGAGATGAGTGATGAGCCAGAAAAACCAGGCAGCGAAGCCCAGCCTCTCTCCTGAATCCATTTGTTATTTCAGATCTCTCTGTCTCTGTCTCTCCCTCTCTCACACAGCAGCTAATCAGCAGTGATAGATGAGGGCAGATATTCACTCCTTCCGTTAGGCACCCAATTGCATTTTCTCTCGTTTGTCACTAGGTCCATCACCCATTTCTCACAAGTCCTTTATTCAAATAAGAAAAGAGTAGGATCTTCTCCTAAAATGAACTGTTGATGCAAGAGTCCTGAAGTGTTGAGAAAAAAAGCAGGAAGGGAAGGAAAGATCAAAGGGTTACATTGTTTTACTCATAAAGGGACCGAGAGAAAGCATTTCCAGGAGGAGTGCACTGAGTAATTAGGGTTGAATGTTGAAAAGGAAGTTCAAATACAAATGCAGCAAAATTAGAGGGCTGGGAGTAGCGTGATTTGGCAAGAGTCTAGCCCTCAGCCCTGTGCCCCCATTTGAATTGGACGTAGTCTTTCCAACTGATTAATTAAGGCAGCCAACGCACCAGTGTGGTTTGTGTTTACAGGACCTTGTCATTTGTATGGCCGCACTGATGATACACTGAAATAGCAATGGACCAATTTTTTGGTCATATCTCATTTTTATTTACCATCTTGAGTAAGTATGAGCCAGTGAGTAAAGCTGAAAAATTAAGACAATGGCTGGGTCCATGTAAATATGGTGGGGCCAGAACATTCAGTGCTCCACGTTGGCCGGGATTCATCTTCAGAACCAAGCCACATGGTGGATACTCAAAACATTGGACCCAACAACTGCATGTGAGGCCAAAATAACCTCACAAGAAACAGCCAGACTGGGTATTTTGGTCCTAATAAATTTCACTGTGCACATGGGGATCATTTTTAATCAGGACAGTGATAACATCAAAGATCACCATGTGAGCGACAACCACTGTAAAGACAGACTTGGAAGACGGCTTATATATGGGTCCTTTCTTCCCCCAACTAACACTTCTTTTTTTTAAAAAGATTTTATTTATTTATTTGACGGAGAGATAGAGCGCAAGTAAGCAGAGTAGCAGGCAGAGGGAGAGAGAGAAGCAGGCTCTCTGCTAAGCAGGGAGCCCGATGCGGGGCTGGACCCCAGGACCCTGGAATCATGACCTGAGCCGAAGGCAGCTGCTTAACCAACTGAGCCACCCAGGCACCCCCCAACTAACACTTCTGAGTGGATGTAAACAATTTGGTGGCCACCTCTCCTAAAAAGGACTCTAGTATCCACCCACAAGCCTTAGAAACAGTAGCTCCTGATAACTAAAATCTCCGATACCTTTGCCTGATTACCATTTTAATAGATAGTGAGGACCAGGCATTGCTGTTGGGAGATAGCCTTCTTACATTAAGAGTAAGTGTTCTCTCATTTAACATATAAGCTTTATGGTCACAAATGTGTTGCTTAATTAAACACGGAAAAAAGATCTTGCCATCCTAACTGAGAACACCTCCTAAAGATAATCTTGCAAAAGCCATACAGAGATATTTCTGCTGCATACGGAGGTATTGATATTATTACCAGATTATCAAGATGACCCAATTTTTAGATATTTATATTAGAAAAAAATTAAATCAAGGAAAATGTTATCTGTATGTTTTTGCCTTGCACTGAATTAAAAATGTACATTTCCTTTTTCCCAGAGTTTTTATGCACTGATATATAGTTTATATTTCTATAATCTTAGTATACACCTATTATAAATAGGAAACCTGAGTCTAGATAAGACAGAGTTGCTAAGAGCAGGTGGGAGGTGTCCCGTCACACCTAGTACCACTTTGAAACTTAAGTTGATTATCATAGTATATAAGATGCTTAAACTGGTTCCTCTAATAACTGTAATACTTCTCACTTCATCTGTCAATGTGGCAGCATTAATACTGCTTTAAGAATAATATTTTTAAAAATACACTGATCTTACTAGGAAAGTAATACTGGAAAAAATCAATTCAGTGCCATAAATTAGAAAAATGAATGAAGCCCTATAGGGCCTGAAATCATCAGCACCTGGACCGTCCCTTAGCCTCAGGTCAACATCATCTTCTTTACCATGTTATGAAATAGGAGCTGCAAATATTAGCTGACAATAGATCTGACTATGCAGTTGAAATAACTAGATGACGCTCTCTTTGGTACAGTTATTTAAATTGCTTCGGCAGCCATATTTTCAACCCAAATTATTTTGTAGCAATCAACCTTTATAAATAAAAAGAACCAACTATGGAGCCAACAATTTGATTACCACCTTTTTCTCTAATCCACGTTCACCAGCAACCTGGAACTCTTGTATAAATTGACTCTTTAGATTGAGAATTCTATTTGTTTTTTTCCCCCACATTCAAGCCATAAATATATAAAATAATTTAACATCCAGGCTCTAGATAATCAAATAATTTTCCAATTTTTTTATTCCATGGATTATTATACAACCCTAAATGTTACTCCAATTATATAAAACATATTTTGAGAATTATTTCTCTGATGAGAATAATTCTCAGGAATTGCTGCCACACAGTGTTTTTCTTTCTCTGTTCTATCAGAGTGGCCCTCTCTCCTGAGAAAAGCAGACAACCTACCCAAGCAGCATTGACCTATGAAGCCACCATCCTTCAGTTGTTGCACCCTGAAGGCACATGTTTGGATAAGTATCGACATTTCACCCTTCATCAATGCTAAAATTTAGCACTGAGTTCCTACAATAAAGGCTTATGTCTTCAGCCTTTTTCTTATTAATCCTATTACGCTTGTCTTTATGAGCTCTCCTAGTTCCTTTCACTCCCTCCAGGGCTTAGCTGCAAATGAGATTTCACATTTCAGTGTAAAATAACCCGAACATTTTTCTATAAAATTAAATAAAAGTCCTCCATCCTGGCACTACATGCCTAGAATCCAATTTCTGGAACCAATGTCTTTCCCAACGCCTCATTGTCTTCTTGCCATCAGACTTTTCTCAGCTCTGAGGAGCATTTGTTTTGCTTTTGCATTCAGAGGAAAAACAAATCCTGGGAACCCTCTGAAAGATCTGGCCCTTTCTAGGAGTCTCAGGAACCAGAAGCTTCTCATCCTAATGGAATGAGGTCCAAACACACTAACCAACCAAACATCAGACATCTCAGGCGTCCCTCAAAGCATTCCATCCAGCACATCCAGGTGTGACTGCAGGTAAATATAATTGTTCATTTTCTTTTTCTAATCCCAGGTAGAATTAAATTCTTATACAGAGTAATTTTTTTAAAAAAAGTTAACAGTGCAAATATTTTGCATCACCTTCAAAGATCTTGTTTAAATTTAGATCACAGGTGCAATGTTAATAAAATGCCACTTTCTGAAGTTTTCCTTACGTATAAGTTGACAATGGATAGCAATGAATTATGCACATGGAAAATATCAAGTAAATCACAGCACGGTGAAGAGTATGTTAGACTGTCATCCCAGCTACTTTCTGAGTCAAGGACAGACTCCATATTTTTAGATTTTAGAAATCACTTTGGAGACCGTCTTTCACCCACTCTAAGACTAATAAGTTTAATGACATAAATAGGAGCATCTATACAAAGACACAAACAAATGCCTTCAGCAGGTAACATCGGATGGGAAGCAGGTGAGTGAAAGGAAGCAGGGGATTCAGGACTGAGTAAACGGAGCCATATCTTTACCTCTAACCTAAATATATATGCTCAAACAGAATTACATAAAATTCAAGACAAACATCTTGTGGCTGCTGGCCACCTCTTAGGAAACCTTGGGAGAAATGCAGCCTAAAGCTCCTTCTGACATTCCAGGATTCCACTATAACTTACACCATTCTTCTAGAATTGATAAATAACTGCTGAATAGTGACTGGGTGATATAAATTTTAGACATCCCTGAAGTGTTTCAATGCAATTAAAATAATTCCAAGAATATTGGCGTAGGCTTACTAGATTCTTTTTCCTTGGAAAGTTAACCTAAAATTATGAAGGTTTCTGGTGGGATAAAAAGACAATTCATACTGAAAAGAATCTTCTTCTATAGAAAAACAAATCTCATTGGCAAAAGTACTATCATTAACTAGGGAAAGTATTCTAGCTATGAAAATTTCATGTGAAGGAAGCTGAATGTGTGTTTGTATACAAGTATAAAAGAGAGATTGACTGGGTGCATATATGGAAGGCTCAGAAAGAGTAATTGGAAATGTGAATTTATCTGCTGATATCATTTTCTCTATCATTCTTCAATCAAAGTTCAGTACATTTCAGAATCCATTATGGAGAAGAGAGTCTAACTGCTTTGTAACTGACTATATTAAACAGGAAATCCACAATATTAAATAGTAAATGTATTTTGATGACACAACTTCCAGAGATTATTTTACTTTTTACTTATGTAAATTTATAAAGTACAGCCCAGGCCAAAAGTTGAGGCAAGTTCAATCAATAGTGATCATTATCAAAACATCATAAGCTAAGGTGTTTCTGGGCTTTATTGATGGGATGGCATAATTATATTACCTTTTGGAATTTCAAAAGCTTTGGTAAAAATATTTCATTATTCTGTTCTTCTGGTATTTCTGATGGAATGAACAAACCTGTAAGATTCCTGAGGAATTTACCAATAATCAGTGATTACTGTACCAGCCTACTATGATTCTGTGTCCCCTTCCACAGAAGATGCTCTTAATTATACTTATTTCCTCTCTATACAAAGGAGTTCTTCTAGAGAAGTCACTTGTGCTCTTAAGCCTACAACCCATGTGTCAAGCAGATGTCAACGTGAATTTACATCTCGGAACCGATACCTTATACTGCTGCTGGGTCAGTCCTTTCTATGCGCCAATCCTCTGAAGGAATTTTCAGGAGTTCTGATCAGGTGGCGTTACATCTAACTGCTGTGACCAACCCTTTTGTAACTCTTCTTTCATCTGACCTTATCCCACCTACCTTTAAACAAGTCAGGTTCTTCATCTCACCTTCTTTGGCACACACCACATTTCTAGCCCAAAGCTTTTCGTTATACTGTTCCTCTTTCTTACTATTCACTTTCTTATCTTTTCACTGAAGTAATATATCATCCATGCTCTAGTCCAAGCTCATATTCAAACTCTTCCAAAATGGCATAGCTGAAAACCCCAACCTTATCTGATCCCCTCTGAATTTCTAAAGAACACAGATCTTTATGAGATCTCCATACCAAACTTGCTTTAAATTATATTCCAACTCTTTGAATATTTTCATCTTTTCTCCCCAGGTATATTGTTTCTCTCTCTCTCTTTTTTTTTTTTTTTTTGAGATTTATTTATTTATTTATTTATTTGTCAAAGAAAGAGCACAAGCAGGTTGAGTGGCAGGCAGAGGGAGAAGCAGGCTCCCCACTGAGCAAGGAGCCTGTTACAGAATTTGATCCCAAGATCCCCAGATCACAACCTGAGCCTAACTGCTTAACTGACTAAGCCACCCGGCATCCCTCCCCAGGTATGTTGTGATCTCTGCTGCAGACTGGGCTCACACTGTATAATTCCTCTAAATAGCTCACTTCATCTGATACATTTACATCTCTTATTCTATAGTGGGTTTTCAGTATGGACAGAATGGGGGAGGAATGGGTATTCAACATGAAATTATGAATATTCTAGGGAACTGATTTTGCCAAACAATTAGAAGAGAATATGTCTGTTTTTGATAATATCCCCTGAAAACTGAACTGTTCCATGTATTAATGGAACAGGAATTGCTTGGAATGGGTTTGCTTGGAATGGGGCAAGAGTTCAATAGGTGCCATTCTGAGTCATCTTTGGACCTACTGATCACTGGGACCCCTCCTAACTAGAGATGGTCATCTGCTTAGAATGGATTGATATAAACAGTTGGAATCAGAGAGATACAAATATGAGGCAGCAACCAACACCTCAGATGGACTTGCCCTATAATAAAAGAAATCCCCTTTCTTAGACTGTAAAACATCTGAAAAATAAAAATATATACATGAAGCAAAGGCCCTTTCCTGATTAAATTAGAAGAACTGATCCCCTCACATTCCTCAAAGTGAACTGTCACTAAGGTATAGAAACTAACATGACTCCTTTTTCTTTCATAAATATATACAATTCTGAACAAGGTACTAATGTTTATTTTTTAACACAGTATATAGTCATCAAATTTAGCAAGAAACACAAGTACCAGGGGTGCCTGGATGGCTCAGAGGTTTAAGCCTCTGCCTTCCGCTCAGGTCATGGTCTCAGGGCCCTGGGATCAAGCCCTGCATTGGGCTCTCTGCTCAGCAGGGAGCCTGCTTCCCCCCCCTCTCTCTGCCTGCCTCTCTGCCTACTTGTGATCTCTGTCAAATAAATAAATAAAATCTTAAAAAAAAAAAAGAAAAACAAGTATCAAAATCAACACATCTTAGAGTTTGCAAACAAAAATTCATTAACAAAACATATATATATATAGTTAATGAATATATATATGTTGATATATATATGAAAATATATATATATATATATATATATATATATATGTATGTTTCTGAGTTTCCATCTTGCTTTAAAAAAAGAACAACACCTTTCTAGATCATGTGACCTCTTGGGTATGTATCCATGTTAATGAAACCTGAAGCCTCCTCCTTTCAATGGGATGGCCCTCCTGCTGAATAAAGATTTTGTCAACTTAATTACCATTTGAAGATGCACTGATACTAAAATGGAAAGGATAAGGTGATATTGGTTAAATCTCCCTGAGCAGGTTTTTTAAAACTTACTCCTGCTAACACACAACTGTCTTGAACAGAAGCCAGACCCAGTTTAACTAATTTTACATTTGGGTATTAATAATGCATGATAAGCCGTGTCTGATGTGACAAATTGCAATAACTATTAAGCCATTTGCCCATCCAATATATCTGATTAATCATGACATACCATGTGACAAAGACAAACCTCTCAATTTTTTAAAAGAAAGCTAAGTGAATTGAAAAATAGACCAAACTCAATATTTCTCATTGGTATTAATGAACTTGATTCCAGCTTCACGTATTGCCTGGGTAGGGAGAGCAGAACAAATCCTATACCTTCCTTCTTTCAGTTCTCCTTTGTGCCCAGCTAGCTCCTGAGTGAAAAGCAATGCTATCTTACAATCGTGTTTGTGTTGAAGGCACTTTTCTCCATGAATGCAGGGAGCTGAAAAGATTGAGCCTAAAAGGTCCCAGAGGAAAAGCAGGTGTAACTTGTCAATGTTTTCACACTTAAGGATATTTCCTATGTTGGGTCTCACTAGTAGAATTCCACAGGATCAAATGGAGAACAAATCCTCATTCAAAAGGAGTGTCTGAAATGGTACCCAAGGTTTTCAAAAGTAAAGTGTCCAAATGTTCATGCTGTAGCAAGAGTAAACAGGCTGACACAATCCCGGAAGTCTGATCTTTTCTTACACTCTGCTGCCACTGCACTAGAATTTGCCACTGAAATATCTACACAGACCAGCACTTGAGCACACATGCCCCCTTCTGTTCCCCAGTGTCTTCTTGATCCTTATGTCTATACATACTTCAAAAAACAAACAAACAAACTGGGGCACCTGGGTGACTCAGCCAGTTGAGTGTCTGCCTTTGGCTCAGGTCATGATCCCAGGGTCCTCGGATTGAGCCCAGCGTCAGGCTCCCACTCAGCAGGGAGTCTGCTTCTCCCAGCCCCTCTGTTCTTCCTTCCCATGCTCTCGCCTCTCCTTCTCTCTCTCTGCATGCTCTCTCAAATGCTGAGGATTTAAAAAAAAAAAAAAAAAGGTATATGCTACTTTCTTGTCTATTTCATATATCTAGGAGAGCTTAGCTCTTGGGACAGTGAAATTGCAATCAAAATGCACTCAGCAGGCTTCCCTGATTATATATGAAGTAGGTGGGAGAATATAAAATTCCATGGGGAAAGTTTTTGAAACCCAAACATAGAAATTTAAAAAAAAATACTCACTCTGTATAACTTTGGATAAGTTTCTGATCCTCTTTGAGACTTGTTTTTCACATATACAAAATAAAGATATTAATAGTAGCACATATGTCATCAAGATTAGGAAGGGTTGTCACAAAGTAAAGGTTCATAAATATTTCCCATTACTAATACTATAGCAGTGAATACACCCAAAGATGACCCCAGTGATCCCGGCTTACTGGTGTTCACAACTTTGTGTAACCCTCTTCCCCTGAGTTTGGGCAGGACCTTATAACTGACAGAATATGGCAAAGGTAATAATATGTGACTCTGGAGATTCAGTTACATTATAAAGCAAAGGTGAAGAGAAAGGACACCTCTATAATTACAATATATAAGGCCCCATTTTAGGAGACTGATGCTAGATTCCCTTCTTGTGTGCTTGATGAAGAAAGTGGTCATACTGGGAAAGCCCATGTGGCCAGGAACTCCAGGCAGCCTCCTGGACCTGAAAGCACTTCCAGTTAAGAGTTAGCCAAAAGGTGGGGGGGCCCTCCATCATATAGTTGTAAGGAAATGAGTTTAGGTTAACAGCAACGTAAACAAGCTTTCCAAAGTGAGCTTCTAGAAAAGCAGTCTATATGGTGTCATGACTTATAGCCTGCTGAAATCCAGAGCAGGGGACCCATGCTCAATCTGGTGACCCACAGAACTTTGAGATGATAAATAGGTGTGGTCTTACGTGGCTACATCTGTGGTAATTTATTATACAGCGCAATACAACTAATTAATTGTGTACAGCCAAATGGTAGGTAACATAAAGAACATGCTTCTTCAATGAATACAATATAGCTTAAAATTTCTGAGACATCAAAATAGAGTTGAGGAATCTTAAATATTTCACAGAACTTCCAGGTACAATAGATGGACCATAGAGGGGATTATGTCTAACCTCTCTCTCCCAATCATCTTGCAGGAGAAACCATCAGACTCAATACCGGTTTAATAACTGGCTCAAGGTCATGTAGCCAGCTAACTGAGGAGCTATAACGTGAACCCAAGTCTTTCAATCTAACATTTTATATCACTACACTCTCCAAAGCTGTAATTTCCCATTTTGGTGACCCTTTGTTGAATCTGAGTTAACAGCATTTAACTCAAACAAAGAGCAAATGCCAGTGTTGACTAGATCTCAGATGATCACGTGACCATCTGACATTTGATTATCATAATCACCAACTTCACCTGCAAGTCACTTGCTATCTTTCTAATACGGCTTGTTTTCAAGGTAATACCGGGTTGATGTGGTACCTGTCAAGCCCTACTATACAAGAAAAACACAGCAAATCTGGCAAATGCAGAGCAACCAAGGTCCTGTCAGAGTATAAAAGCATTGAGATAAAGGAGCGTAAGTTTCAGTTAATCCATGAAAATGTCACCATCCACTTGGGATCTTTGTCTGAAGGTAAAGTGTCACAGACTAAGTGTCAGATGGTGCCAGCAGCCAGAATGGCTGAATCAACCCTGGTGATAAGTAGGGTAACACATGCTATCATCACATTGTCTGTACGCCCAAGCCAGAAGATGTGACCATATTAAAACCCAAATGTAATTCCAAACAGCATATTTTGTTCCAGGTTTTATAGTGCTTGGTCAACCAGATACTCCCTGTTACAATTAAAAATGTCCAACATCCTTCCATTTTCCCTTGACTGAAATCTTCCCAGACAAGTAAGTTCTAGAGATGTGATGTATAGAAATGTGCCTGTAGTTAGTATTATTGTACTGTATACTGGATATTTGCTAAGAAAGTACATCTTAAGGGTTCTAATCACACATACAAAAAAGTAACTATATGAGGTGATGGATGTGTAAATTAGCTTGATCGTGGTGAGTATTTTACTATGTATACCTGTATCAAAACATCGAGTAGCATTCCTTAAATATAATTTTTACTCGTCAATTATATCTTAATAAAGCTGGGGGGGCATGTCCGAGAGATAGAATATCCAGGCTTAATATGCAAATTTTTATATAGAACATATTTTAAAACATATTTGAATACATATTTTGACAATGGGGCATAATTTTCTAAAACAGGATTATCCCAGGGTGCCTGGGTGGCTCAATGGGTTAAGCCTCTGCCTTCAGCTCAGGTCATGATCTCAGGGTCCTGGGATCAAATCCGGCGTCAGGCTCTCTGCTCAGCAGGGAGCCTGCTTCCCACCCCACCCCCACCCCACCTGCCTCTCTGCCTACTTGTGATCTCTCTCTGTCAAGTAAATAAATAAAATCTTTTTAAAAAAATCTTTAAAAAAGGATTATCCTGGACAACAGTATTATATATCTGATTTTTTCCTTCTCCTCCATTTATTCTCTGTAATAATTTGAATCCCAATTATTTTACTATCTGGATAACTTTGAATTATTTAACCACCCTGATTTTGAGCTTCTTCATGTATACCTTGCCTGCTAGAAGATGCTCTCATAGTATAAATAGAAGCATATATATTTAAAATGTCTAGCATAGTTTTATTGCATAAATTATCACCATTGTCTTTTTTTCTCATTTACCCATGGGAAGCAACTTTCTATTTCTCTCAGGTCTTTGGGAACTTTGAAGGACTGTAATCCCAAGATTAATAAGGTATCTTTACCTTTTTTAGGTTGCTTATTTAGAGAGAAGCATTTGTTATGGGTGTGAAGCCTCAAGTTCAATACAGCCAAATACAGCCATGTCTTAAGGTTTACATGGCACCTATATGGACAGCACCAAGTCAAGCATGGACCCCCAATGTACACTTTGTCCAACCATGGCCAAGGGCAAAGATTCATTCCATACTTTAAGACAGCCAACCTTTTAGCAAATGAAGGGGAAAATTGAACTTAAGTCAGAAAGGGAAAACAAATCCTCCTGTCCAGTAAATTTCTTTAATCAACAAAGTGGTTTTTCAAGACTTATTCAATGTCACAAAGCTTGCTAGATTTTTTAGACTGGGCACACAAGGTCACAGCAAGTTCTTATTTCAGAAAATCCAGAAAAGAACTCTCAGGGAAAAACACAGAGAAATTTACACTGGCACAAGAAGTTACCAAGCTGACACAGACATGTTTAGAAATGTTTAATGTACTCTTATTTATCTTTAGATCAAGTTAAGAACAGAAACACAACCAGCACAAAAGAAACATCATTAGTAGAACTGTCACGTATTAAGAACTTCATATACTATAATTCTTCAGCTTTTTCCCACAGTCCAAATACATGAATATTTTAAAAAATAATAGTGTAAAAGCACATGTAATTTACTCAGTGATGTATCACAGCTTATTCCGCTAGGAGAGGTAAGTAAATGTCGGTAAGCCCAGCATGAAACGAGGGTGGAGCTGGGATCACAAAGTGGATATGTCACATTCAAATCATTTATAAAAAACACTGGTAATTCACAAACTTAAACCTAAGAAATAAAAGTTTCTATTCACAAATATTTTTTATACTATTTTTCTTTATACCTTTCCTGATATTCTTAGTTTTTCTCACCGTGTCTATATAATCCTCAGATATCTGAAAGATTACCAAACCATTTAAGCATCTGAATGTACTATCTACTCAATTATAAGCATGTGAATATTCTGAAATATCTCAATATTCGGAAACATCAAGCTATTTCATGACTTCTAGAGGAAACAGTCATATACTGAAATTTAAGCACCAGTTTCATTTACTTAAAGGAATACTTCTACCTGTACATTTACTTTTGGGGTTTTATTTTTTCCTTAGGCAATTAGTGGTCAATTCTGACTTAGAATTTACCATTTTTTTTCTTTTCATTTTTCTAGATTAAAAACTGTCTTCACTAATACACTGATTCTTTTAATTATTTTGGCACTTTTTTTTTGTTTTGTTTTCTTGCTCTATCCTTTCCTATCCATACTGTTTCCTGGTCTTATTCTCTACCTTTATTCACCGAGTACACTATACTGTTCAATCTCTTTCTCATCTGTATAAACTCCCAGAGAGCATATTTTTCTTTCTGTCATTGTTACTATAAAAGTGGGAAGAAGAAAAAGGCAAAAGAGCTTATATTTCTCTGCAGCCAGTATTGCTGAGCATCCAGGGAGAGGTTTCTCTCTATTCTTCGTAGGAAGAAGGGAGGGGTGGGTGTGGCAAGTACCAGCAACATTTTCACCCATCTACTGAAACTCCACAATTGGTGCCTTGTGTCTCTTAAGTGTGGCTGTTAAGAGCTGCCTGAGATAGAAGAGAAGCTTACCTAGTTCATGGAGCAAAAGTGATGGGTTTGCATCACTTATGTGGCATTTTAATAAACTGGGTGTTTGTTTATAAGCTATATAAATAGGCATAAATCTATATTTTCTGATCAATTAAGTAATTAAACACAATTCATGTGTAAATGACCATTTTATATGCAGTGCGATTTCCGTAAACTTAATTTTTCAGTGTTTGCCTTCCTCACATTGAACTTTTTCAAATGGATGTTTCACAATCTCCAGATTTTGAAGCATAAATCAGAAATCTGTTCTTTTAGCCCAATGCTTCAGAACACTCTGTGACTGTCAGATTTCTCTGTTAGCAGCTTTAGTTACCGTAACTTCTCTAGCCATTCATTTTTTAAGATTTTATTTATTTGTTTTGACAGAGATCACAAGAAGGCAGAGAGGCAGGCAGAGAGAGAAGGGGAAGCAGGCTCCCCGCTGAGCAGAGAGCCCGAAGCGGGGCTCGATCCCAGGACCCTGGGACCACGACCTGAGCCGAAGACAGAGGCTTAACCCACTGAGCCACAAGACGCCCCTCATTTTTTTTCATGTTCCCCCATAGAGAAATGTACAATAGATCCTCTTTTTTCTGCTCCATCAATGATTTAAAATTGACCTACAAAATGTTAAAAGTTTAATTCTGAGTCAGGTGCTCAGTACATGTCTTAGGGAGAGGTGAGTTCACTTGCAATACACGATGGCTGAGTCTACACATGTAAAATGAAATGGAGGAATGAGACAGCATCTGGACATACTGAGCCAAAAACATATGTCTGACATATCTTGAGGACTGAGCCCAAACTCTAAAATGTTACTTGTAGTAGGACTAAAATGTAACCATATGGATCTTCTATTTCACTTTGCATGAGTAGAGGAAACCTTTACTAATGATTTGAATTTATCTAGTATTTTCTTTCTTCACAGACCCAAAGGATTTAACAGTCACTGTTTCATCTCCTCAGGTATGTTCTTTTTTATTTCACTTTTCTCTCATCACTCATACATTTCAAAATAACCGTAAAATTAATCTTTCATTAAATTAATTGCAACACTAGAACTAAAATAGTAATATTTCATAGTAGTCAAAAGTTGAAGTCATGAGAAGGTCCTTGGTACAATCAAAGCCAGTCCTGCAGGGTACACTCGTGACTAAATGTAAGAACGCCTGTGTCTCCTTTTTGGCCTTTTACTTGATGACATCTCTTAAGCCCTATCTACTAGTGCATGCATGTGTCACACACACACACACACACACCCATCTCTGGTATTTAAGATAAAGGCTTTCTGAATTTTTTGTCTCAATTAAAACAAAGTTCACTGTAAAAAGTTTTGACAAATGAATACAGAAGAAGCAGAATCAGACCCATAAATACAAAGAACTGATAGCTGCCAGAGGGAAGAGGAGTGAAGGGATGGGCAAAATGGGTGAAAGAGAGTGGGAGATACAGGCTTCCAGTTATGAAATGAGTAAGTCATTGGGATGAAAGCTACAGCAGAGGGAATACAGCCGATTGTCTTGCAATCGCGCTGCGTGGTGACAGATGGTACCTACACTTGTGAGCACAGTATACTGTTAGAGAAGATGAATCACTATGTTGTACACCTGAAACTAATGGAACACTGAATGTCAACTGTACTAAAAAACTGCTACAAAAAATAAAAGGCTTTGATGAATCCACTTATACTTAGGGAAATTGCTGATGAGCTTAACTCACTTTACTAGGAGAAACTCCCAGGCGTCTCTAAATCTGGTTTTGAAAATGTTTTTCGGGTGAATGGTAGATAAGGCATTGTTTTTCAGCTGCTTAAAATAATACCATTTATCTTTTTCCATCCTAGAGCCTGCTATTTATTCCAGAGTTGAATTTGTATGAAACAAGGTAAAAGTCTTTATGATGTGATAGAACAAATCAATAAGAGAAGAGAGAAGAACCACATGGTCCTCTCAATTGATGCAGAAAAAGCATTTGACAAAATC
>PISX010015177.1:0-50480 GCA_004024625.1 Mellivora capensis | reverse complement strand
TTTTTTTTTAAAGTGTAACATATAATTTGTTGAGATTATTCTTGCTTACCTTATGGTTTTCATGGACAAAAAAAAATTCAACTTAAAAAATAATTCTTTTTGGTGTGCCCAATGTACATGGCCAACATATATCCACTAAACTTGCTAAACACTTCTACCCATTTTAATAATATATCTACTGACTGTCTTATCTTTTTCCATACAGATACCTGTGGAAAGCCACAAATGTATTTCCTCTTTCAAATCACGGTGCTTTTCTTCACCCCTAATTCTATTGCTTCAGTTAAGGCCTCTAGTTAATGTTCAACAGGACTGGTAATACTCTAAATTACATACACAAGAACAAAGGTAAGAATTATAGCATATTTCCCATCCAAAACTGTGCAAGCCAGAAGACAATGGAGCGACATTTTTAAGTACTAAAAGAAACTATCAACCCAGAATTCTATACTGAATAAAAATACCTTTAAAAAATGAAGGTAAAATAAGGACATTTCAGATTCCCCCCACAAAAAAAAGAAAATTAATTATAGAAGACCCCCCAATACAAGAAATATTGAATGAAATTATTCAAGCAGAAGAATACAGATCCGTGGATCTATTAAAAAAAAAAAAAAAGAAGGTTCCTCAATAATTGTTAAGATAAAGGTAAATATAAGATAATTTTCCCATTTTCAATAACTAAAAGATAATCAAATATCTAAAAATAGTAGTGATATTCATTAATAGCATATATAAAATTTTTGGAAATCATGTAACTGATAACAGACTTGTATCTAGACTAAAGAACTCTCAGAACACAAGAAAACACTCATTTTTAAAAAATGGATAGAAGATTTAAACAGGATCACTAAAGTAGACATATAGATGGCAAATAACCACATGAAAAATTGCCCAACATCATTTATCACTGACATGCAAATCAAAACGCCAATGAAAGATTCCTGTTAGAATGATTAAAAATAATCTGCTAATACCACATGCTGATAAGATGTGCAGCAACTAGATTTCTCCTAAATTGCTGGTAGGAATGCAAAATGGCACAACTTTAGAAAACAGTTTGACAATTTCTAGTAAGTTAAACATACACTACCACATGATCCACAATCCCACTCCTAGACATTTACCCAAGAGAAATGAAAACTACATTTACACAAAAACCTGTATGCAAGTGTTCATGGGGTTTCATTCACAATTACCTAACCCTGGGGGAAAAAAAAATGTTCTTCAACTGCTGAATGGATAAACCATGGTACAATGGAACACTACTACTCAGCAAAAGGAACAACTACTGATACATGCAACAATATGGCTATATCTCAAATGCATACTGTTAAATGAAGTAATCCAGACTCAGAAGTACACACTATGTGATTCCATTTATATAACACTCTAGAAAAAAAGCAAAACTGTAGGGTCAAAAAGCAGACCAGTGGTTTCCAGTGTCAGACTTCAGGTAAGGAGATGACTACCAAGGAGCACAAAAGAACTTCTGGGAATGGGGCACGTGTGTGGCATAGTCAGGGTCATGAGATCAAGCCCCATATCAGGCTCCTCACTCAGCACAGAGCAGAGTCTGCTTGAGATTTTCTCTCTCTTCCTCTACCCTTCCTGCTTGTGTTCTCTTTATAAAATAAATAAATAAATCTTTAAAACAAAAGAACGTCTGGGGTTGACAGAATTGCTCTGTATCTTGATAGTAGAAGAATAGGTTATTCAACTGCTTGTGTTTCAGAATTCATAATACTGTTCTCTGTAAACTATATTTTAATAAACCTTGCTAAATTTTTAAAAAGCTCAAGAGATTTATAGCAGAGAAAGGTGAAGGTCATTATTGAGAATTAAATGAACTGTGAGGTTAGACGGTTTAATGCGTTATTCTTAAGAACGATAAAGTCAACCACAAATGATGTCAGGGTTTAAAGTAAAGATGGCAGACTGAACATTAAATGTCAAAGTCATCAGTGATGTGGAAAAGTAACTTATCTTCCCGCATGATCATGACATACCAAAAATCCCATGATCCTCAATAATAAAGAGCGTCTCTATGGGGTAGAATAATGATTTGAAAGCAAAAGCATAATAAAGTACACTCAGAGAAACTACTTAAAAAAAAATTATGGAAGTGAAATATACCAGGAGATGATGAGATATAGGAATTAGTGGGTAACTAAAATACAACAGAGATAAAACTTGCTGATGATAAATAACCATGTTATAAACTTGAGGGTAGGTTCTACACTGATGCTTTCTTCATTCCCCACTCTGTTTATCATAATGCTATTATTCAAGTTGACCTAAGGGCTACAAATCTAATACTGTATTTTTGTAATGAAAACACACCTGATTATAATGCTTTCTATCTGTAAATAAACTTTAGACAGATTCTTAAGTTGCTAGATTCTATTCTATATTTTAAATCTTATTAAATGTAGCAAGTCTAGTAACTCTGACCTATATAGCATACAAACTGCCTTTTCCTAAGGTCACAATTATTTAACGAAATGCTTCTTTAGTCAGTAGTCAGATGATAAATCCATTAAGTGTATCTTTACTTCCACGGTGTTAAATCCATGCACGACACTCAACATAAAGCTATACTGCGTAAAACTACAGTTTACACAGAATTTCAATACATTCTATCTCCTGAATCTTGCTACTAAACAAAGACTCCTGGATTTAAATATAATAGGCATTCAGGCAAAAAGCAAGAATTCAGACTTCAGCATTGAAGGAAATAGAAAAAGACGGTGTCAGGTAAAGTTCTCCAGAAATGGACGACACCCAAGAGTCTTCATGGAAAAAGAATTAGCTGGCAAAACAAGGAAGGGCACATTACACATACAAAAAAGATTAGCATATATAAAGACATGGGGAATAGAGAGCTTAATGTACTCAAGAACAGCACTATTCAACAGAACTGTTATATAATGATAGAGATGTTCTGTATCTGTGCTGTCCAATACAGGAGTTGAGGAACAGATTTAAAATTTTTATTTAGTTTTAATTAATTTAAATTTAAAAGGCCATGCCTAGAAATTGAAAAATAATCGCAAAAATAAAGAATGTGATGTGAAGAAAAGGAAAATATAAAAGGCTGGAGAGATGAGCATAACACAGACCCTGAAAGGCTTAGCACATTTTGCCATGTAGTTAATTTTTACCTTGAAAGTCAGAATGAGCCATGCTCAGTCTTTAGGTAGTCAAGAGACAGGATTAGCTTTACATTCAGAAAAGATCACTAAGGCTGCAAGTGGCATACACACTAAATGGGAAAAGAATAAAGACAGATGGCTAGAAAACTTGCAGAAATAAAACAGAGAAAAAAACAAAAACCTAGGTTCAGGCAGAAGTTTACTTAAGAGAAAGAAGATAGCTCTAAGTGATATAATACAGTTAAGTGGAAATAATAATTAAATGGGGACATAGCTTCATTATTTTAAGGTGAGGCTGAATGGAGTTAAAATTTCTGGCTTAAGAAATTGAGTGAATAAACATTCACTGAGAAAATCCATGAAGTAGTTTTGTTTTGGTTTTGTTCTACGTAACTGGTAGATATGAAAAGAGTTACTTTTGGATATGTGAGCATAAATCAGACAGAAACATAGACTTAGAGGTCGTCAGTACATAGATACATAGATAGAAGATGGGAGGCCCATTTTCTAATTAATTAAAACAGATTTTCTTCAAGTACCAAAATAAAAAATGTTTAAATTACCACTTAAAAGCTTTTTTCTATTTAATTGTTAATACTGTAATGTTATTACTGTTTTTTACTACAAATGTTCAGTATCTCAGTACACACAAATGAAAAAATCAATGTATCATCTGGTACCAGGCTAGACCCCTAGCCTCCCCCAGCCACCCCTGCCAGCTCTCAAGCCCTAAAAAATGCTATATTATATCCCTCCTCCGGCATTCACACAAAGTTGCTCATCAACCTACAATATATTCCAAGCCCCCATCTTATCCCCAAAACATGTCTGGATAACTTCTACTAATTCTTAAAAAGTCTTGGTATTAAGAATCACTAAGGGCACCTGGGTGCCTCAGTGGGTTAAGCTACTGCCTTGGTCTCAGGTCATGAAGGTCATGATCTTGGAGTCTTGGGATCGAGTTTCACATCAGGCTCCCTTCCTGGCAGGGAGTCTGTTTCTCTCTCTGACCTGTCCCCTCTCATACTCTCTCTCTCATTCTCTCTCTCTCTCAAATGAGTAAAACTTAAAAACAAACAAACAAACAAACAAAAAAACGGAAACAAAGACAAAGAAAGAAACCCTAAAACTGGGGCGCGTGGGTGGCTCAGTCAGTTAAGCATCTGCCTTTGGTTCAGGTCATGATCCCAGGGTCCTGGGGTTGAGCTCCACATCAGGCTCCCTGCTTGGAGGGAAGACTGCTTCTCCCTCTCCCACTCCCCCTGCTTGTGTTCCCTCTCTCACTGTGTCTGTCTGTCAAATAAATAAAATCTCAAAACACAAAACAAAACAAAACAAAAAGGGGGGCGCCTGGGTGGCTCAGCGGGTTAAAGTCTCTCCCTTCTGCTCAGGTCATGACCCCAGGGTCCTGGGATCAAGCCCTCGCATGGGGCACTGTGCTCAGCAGGGAGCCTGCTTCCCCCCCACTCCCCAGCCCGGCCTCCCTCTCTGCCTACTTGTGAACTCTGTCGAATAAATAAATAAAATACTAAAAAAAAAAAAAAAGGATCACTACAACTATAAAACTCCTAGAAGAAAACACAGGGAAAATACTCCTTGATATTAGTCTTGGCAATGATTTTTTTTATATGATATCAAAAGCACTGGCAATAAAAGTAAAAGTAAACATGTGGGATTAGATTAAACTAAAAAGCTTCTGCACAGCAAAGGAAATGACAAACAAAATGAAAAGGCGACCTACCGAAAATATTTGCAAACCAAGTGGTCTAGTTTTACATGATAAGGGGTTAACATCTAAAATATATAAAGAACTCACACAATTGAACAGCAAGAAACAATCCAATTAAAAATGGGCAGAGGAACTGAATAAACATTTTTCCAAAGAAGACATACAAATGGCCAATAGGTACATGAATAGGTACTCAACAACACTAATCAGGGATATGCCTATCAAAACCATGATGAGCTATCACCTCATACCTGTTAGGACTGCTATAATAAAAAAGATAAGAGATAACAAGTGCTGGTGAGGAAGCAGAGAAAAGTGAACCCTTGCGCACTATTGCTAGAAATGTAAATTGGTGCAGCTACTGTAGAAAACAGTATAAAGGTTCCTCAAAACATTAAAAATGGAATTATCATATGATCCAGCAATTTCACTTCTGGGTATATAACTGAAGGAAACAAAATCACTAGGCTGAAGAGCCATCTGCCCCGCCCCACTTCACTGCAGTATTATTTACAATAGCTAAAACATAGAAACAACCTAAGTGTCCCTCAAGGAATGAATGGATAAAGAAGATATGGTATATATAGATAACAGTATCATTCAGCTGTGAGAAAGAAACCTTGCCATTTGCAACAACATGGATGAATCTAGAGGACATCATACTAAATAAAATTAGCCAGACAGAGAAAGACAAATCTGTATGATCTCATCCCCCCTTTATTTGGAATCTTTACCAAAAAAAGAACACCACCAACAAAAAAAGATCAAACTCCTAGAAACAGAGTACAATGGTGGTTACCAGGGGCTGGGATAGGGGGTGAGGTGGGGGAGATGGAGAGATGATCTGATCAAAGAGAACAAGCCTTCAGTTAAAAGGTCTGAATGAGCTCTTCCGGGATCTAATCAAGAGCATAGTTAGTAATACCGTGTTGTATACTAGAAATTTGCTAAGAGTAGATTTTAAGCTTTTTCATCATATAAACACAAAAAAAGGTAACTATGTGAGGTAACAATGTGTTAATTCCATTATGGTAATCACTACCCAAAGTATATGTTTGTCAAATTATCACACTGTGTACTTTAAAATATGTAATTTTATTTGCCAATTATATCTCAGTAAAGCTGGGGGAAAACAGTGCTTCAATTTAAAGCTCTGTCTAATCTAATTTAGCTTTAGACTACACTAGATCCATTGTTTCATATTTTGTGTTATATACCTGTATTATTCGCTTTGGAGCACTTATCACAATTCTAATTAATCATGTGTAATTTTTAAAATGTCTCTTTCCAAGTAATCAATATTCATTTACCAAATATTTACAAATGAACCAGGTGTTCTAGAAGCTGGGGATACATAGGTAAGTAAGAAAAGACAAGTATTCTGCCCTCAACTCAAACTGGAAGAAGGAGAGAAAGGGGAAAACATTTGCATAAACAAATCTTTGATATTTTTACTTGTAAATGCCGTGAAATTTTAAAAGCTCCAAGAAGTAAAGTATCATGTCATCTTGCTTGTTATGCTTAGCCCTAGTACCTGGCCCACATTAGGCACTTAAATACTTGTTGAATAAATGCTTGAGGAAAAAATTTAACCCTGAGACCAAAGACATTTATTTTCAAAAGAACTTTTAGAACACAGCCCAACTGTAAGTTAAAAACTATCTGTTCCTGGGCCACCTGGGTGGCTCAGTGGGTTAAAACCTCTGCCTTCAGCTCAGGTCATGAACCTGGGATCGAGCCCTGAGTCGGTCTCTCTGCTCGGCAAGGAGCCTACTTCCCTTCCTCTCTCTCTATGCCTGCCTCTGCCTACTTGTGATCTCTGTCTGTCAAATAAATAAATAAAATCTTTAAAAAAAATACCTGTTCTTAATCATTATCTTTCTTTATATTGTTTCTTTCTGAAATTCAGCCATTTATTTATATCCTATCTTGTTCTAAGAATACTCATATTTATGTCTTGCTTAGTTTTTTTCTATTTCTTAGAACCTAAGACACTAGTTTCAATGTAACCACTGCCTTTTTAAAATTTTTATTTATTTATTTGACAGATCATAAGTAGGCAGAGAGGCAGGCAGAGAGAGAGAGAGGAGGAAGAAGGCTCCCTGATGAGCAGAGAGACCAACGCAGGGCTCTATCCCAGGACCCTGAGATCATGACCTGAGCTGAAGGCAGAAGCTTTAACCAACTGAGCCACCCAGGCGCCCCACCACTGCCTCTTTCTTAACCTGTGTCTTACTGTTCTGTTCTTTCTACAAGCATATGTCAAGTATATTTTCTACTATAACTTAAGAGTTGTGGTGCCTCTATTAATAAACATGCCTCTATTACAAGGTCTTGAAGTCTTCTCTAATCTCCAAACATGAACATATAATTGGAACTACTGGTATCTACTAAAATCAAGAATGCTGCTAAATATCCTACAATGCACAGGACAAAACTCCAGAACAGGAATTGTCCAGCCCAAAATGTCAATAGTGCCAGGGCTGGTTCAAAACTCAGGGTTAGGAAAACTGGGTCAATTATGTCTGAATATACACTAAAAGAGAAAAACCCAAAGACTATCTTAATTATCCACCTCTTTCTCTGACTTACATTTACACACATGTAAATCAAACTAGTCATAAAGAATTACCAAGCAATAAGCACATGTACAAAATAAATGGTTACACTGTACAAGGCTTAAACACAGTTGATCTTATACTACAATAATTATTTCACTGAATTTAAATGCTTTTTAGTCACTGCTGGGGAAACTGATCTCATCCTCTCATTAAAACTACGGCATTCCCTGACTTTTATACCTGAGTCTGTTTTGCCCTCTCATACACATAGGATGATAATGGATATGGAGTCAAGATCCAGGTTGGAGTCCCAAACTTCCCATCGTATCAGCTATATGATCTTGCAAAAATGACCTAACTTACCTAAATCAGTAATCTTTCTTCTGTAAGACTTGGAATATTACCAACACTTCATTATGTTGAAGATTTGCTTATTATAATCAAACATTTAATAAAACTCATAGATCCCAGGTACAGAGTCAATCCATATAGAATTTTTAGTGAAATGTAAAGCAATAAACAAAAACTAAACACTACTAACAAACTAGAAAAACAAACAGGTATCTGAAATAGACTTTACCCTCACTTGAGTATATACGGACAAACTCAGGAAATAAATTCTGACCATTCTGTGTCCACATTATTTCCCTTTATCTTTTACTAAGCTTGTAAATTATTTTTATAGAGTTAAAATGCTAGAATATTCATAATTTATAACACTGGTGTCTGATTTTAAACAAGACTAACAGGTGAAACTAGATTTATTTACAAATGAAAAGATATAATATGGCGTATAATGTGCTCTAGGAAGAAATTTATAATAATTTAAATAAGACGGTTTGTGGAGCATTTAAAATAATCCAGAGCAGAAAAATTCAATGTACAACTTTTACGAAAGACACCTTAGTACATAAAGTATATATGACTCTCACTTTGAAATCATTTGTAGAAGGCAGACTATGAATGCTTTAAAGCAGCAGCAAGAGAAACATACATACATCCAGGATGAGGGAAAAGGAATGGGACAGGCAAATGATAGATGAGAATTTCAATTTCATCTGTCATGTTTTATTTAAGATGGAGGGTACTTGGATATACATAATAGTACACTCTGTAAATTTTCTGGAAGCCTGAGACAGTTCACAAATTGAAAAAAAAATTTTATAATTCCACACAGTGAAACTTTGTTATCTTAAAGATGCACCTCTATTAAACATTATTCTCAGCAACACAGAAAATGTGAAGTCTACTGGAATAACTCTCTGTTACTAAGGCTCTTATAATAGATATCAGGATCATTATTCTAATCAACTTCCACCATTTAAAAGAGTATAAGGCTTTATTAACTCTACTTAAAACTCTTTGTTCCCTACTCCTTACAGGATGAATTACAGATGTTCTAAAATAGCATACATGGCCTTCTCTGATCTAACCTCTGCCTATTCGTCCACCTCATTTTATGTAACTTCATCATAATTAAATTACATGTCACCTACATGAAACAACTTACTATGCTTACACATCTGAGCTTTTTGCACTTGTTTTCTCTCTGAAATCCTCATCTCCCCATAATTTTTGTTCACTTGTCAAGTATCCTGTCTTCCAAACTAACCTAAAATGCTTTCTTTCAGTTTTACAGCTAGCTGAGTATCCATATTAAGCAGCAGTTTGTTCATGTGTAAAATACATAGAGTTGGTATATAAGCACTGTCTAAATGGTATCACAAAGTCTTTTCCAATCTTATTTGTCATAATTTATTGTTATCAGCACCACCTTCTCCCAAATATGTTCACAACCCAATTTGAGACATTTCATGTTTAGCTCCTTGACAATAGGAACAACATTACTGCCTTTTTTGTATTATCCCCAAGATCTGTCACAGTGATTTGTCTAATAAAATGTAGTTGAGGGGCACCTGGATGGCTTAGTTGGTTAAGCATCTGCCTTCTACTCAGGTTCTGATGTCAGAGTCCTGGTTGAGTCCTGCACTGGGCTCTCTGCTCAGCAGGCAGTCTGCTTCTCCCTTTCCCTCTGATGTTCTCCCTGCTTATGTTCTCTCTCCCTCTGTCAAATAAGTAAATAAAATATTTAATAAGGAAGGAAGGAAGGGGGGGAAGAAGAAGAAGAAAGAAGGAAGAAGAAGGAAGAAGAAGAAGGAGGAGGAAGAAGAAGAAGAAAGTCTAGTTGAGGGGCACCTGGATGGCTCAAATGGTTAAGCATCTGGCTTTTGATCTCAGCTCAGATCTTGAGCTCAGGGTCATGAGTTCAAGCCCCATTTAAAAAAAAAATAATAAGGTAGCTGAATTTCATGGCTGACAGAGGAGAGCTGTCAGGGAGAGAAGGACCATCTATACTTAATAGTATTTCAATAAAGAGAAGAAGAAGTTTAAAATAATAAAGTGACTAATATAAAAACAAACATTTGTGGCAAATGACAGTATTTTAGAAAAGACTAAAACAGGTGACAGTCTTCATTTTTTCAAAAAACATTTTTGTTAAACTCTTAATAAACACTTGACTTAAAGTCAGAGTTTAGTGGGGAAGAAAGGCAAAGCAACAAATAAGATCAATAAATATTACATAAAATGTGTGAGATAAGCCTAGAGAACTGAAGTCTAATAGAAATGGGAGAAATAAAATAGTTAAAGGTATACTATTATTATTTAATTAGGGGAGGGGAGAAACGAGTGTTAGTAATGAGCATGGTGGTTAAAGCAAAGACATCAATTTTAATATCAGAGAAGATAAATTCAAGATGAAAAACAAAAACTCTTACAAATAAATGATACTCAAGTATAATGCAAGTAATGTGCAAAAGAAACCAGTTAAGTGACAAGAAACTCAAAAGCAAAGTATACTATAAACTCCAGCTTATCTCAGTGGCTTAACTCTACTTGAATTTAGTGACTTAATTCTGTAAAAAGAGATAGGTTTTTAAGCCCATAAGGGGAAGGAGACAGGAGAAAAGAGTCAATATTATATTCCTTGAAATCTTAACTCACTTTTGTTCCAGGTTATCATTCATAAAAGTCTTATCTGGGTTCCAATGTCTTCTGGCTATTTACAAAACTCAAGACCACTCTCAAAGTACAAATAATATCACTTGCTACAAATGGGGTTATTAAATATGCAATGAGTGGTAAAAAAAAAATTTTTTTTCCAAAAATACTTTATACAAATAGCTGTATGGTAGAAAAAAAGTACAAAAGGGATAACACAGATGCCTGACAAATTACAAATTTTAACATAACTTTATTATTTTAAAGTAACTACATATCTAAAGAGAATAAATGGCAGAAAGTATTAACTATATTATTCAATTTTCCATTAGACTTATGTTTGTTTGTTTGTTTATTTATTTTGCAATGGAAGGGTGAATATACTGCAAAAACTCATTCACTCAACTATTATTTAAGTACTCAGTGAGTGCCAAAAAGACAGGGAAAGAGAAAACATGGTTTTTCTTTTGCATGCAGCACACACACACTTTGAGTGCACACACACACATACTTTGAATATGGTGGAACATATATAAATGTTTATGATAGAGGAAGGTGAGAGTGATATTGGTGCATAGAAAAGGGTACCAAATCCAAACTTGGAGAGGCTAAGAAAGGCTTCTTAGGGAAAGTGAAATCTAGCCAGCTAAAATGTGGTAGAAAAATAATCCAGGAGTTGAACGAAAATTAAAAATGTATAATGTGGAACACTTAGGTGGCTCAGTTTGTTGAGTGATTGCCTTTGGCTCAGATCATAATCCTGGGGTCCTGAGACTGAGCCCTGCACCAGGCTTCCTGCTCAGCAGGGAGTGTGCTTCTCCCTCACCCTCCGCCCCTCCACCCTGCTCATGCTCTATCACTGTCTCTCAAATAATTAAGTGAAATCTTTTTTAAAAAATGTATAATTATAAGAATGTTAACTGTATGGTTGGCAATAATGTAAACTGGAAATAACTAAATTATCCTTCAAAATGAGAAAAGGTGATACATACATACATACATATGTATCAAGTATTATAGAGCAATGAAAAGGAATGAACTGTATCTGAAGGCAACTACATGAATGAATCTTAAAGATATAATGTTGAGTTTAAGAAGCTACAAAGAAGAAAAATAAATGCTATACAATTCCATTTACAGAGTTTCCCAGTAACAGCCAAAATTAATCCATGGTGTTTTCAGAAAATTATCGACATTTGAGAAGGGAGGTGATATTAGTAATAGGGAGAAGATATGAGGGGACTTCTTGGGGAGGGGTTTTATTTCTTGATCTGGTGGTGGATGCACGAATATGTTCAATTTGTGCACTGAAGTTTAAAGTACATATACTTTTTTCTATGCAATTATACTTTTTTTTTAAAGATTTTATTTATTTATTTGACAGACAGAGATCACAAGTAGGCAGAGAGGCAGGCAGAGAGAGAGGAGGAAGCAGGCTCCCCGCTGAGCAGAGAGCCGGATGCGGGGCTCCATCCTAGGACCCCGAGATCATGACCTGAGCCGAAGGCAGAGGCCCTAACCCACCGAGCCACCCAGGCGCAGTTATACTTTTTAAAAAGTTTGTAAAAAGCAGTGAATGGCCGCTATTGGTAATCCAAAAGGAGAAAATAAATATGCAAAACCCCAGAGGTACAGTGTCTGAGAACCCCAAATAGTTCAGTGTGACTCCTCTGTAAAATGCTAACTACAATACCTATACTCAAAGTTATTACAAGGATTAAGGGATAGAATACATATAAAGCACATACCTGTACAAGTATTAATAGGTGTTCAATAAATGTTAGCTGGCATTATTTCTATACTACTATTACTGAGCTACTAATGCAGCTGATTGATGGTAGTGCCCAAGGTAGAATGACAAAAAGGGTAAGGTGGTATAGAGGCAGCAGGTTACACTGGACTGCCCCAAGCTGTGTTATGAATTTAGACTTTATCCTAAGGTTGGTAGGAAACCAATGAAGCTTTTTACACAGAGAATCATGCAATCACATTTGAGCTTAGGAAAATTATGCATAGAAAGAAGATGTAAAACTTTAAAAAAAAAAAAAAACAAAGAAGACATCAAGAAGAAAAAGACTGTCAACAAATATCACAGAGAGGTCCACTACGCAGAAAGGAAGAAGGAAAAAAAAAATCACTGATTTGAAAAACAGTATGTACAATTTGTACAGCACAGTTAACTGACACCTAAAATAAAAGGTACTCTAAATTTACAATTTACTACAAAAATGTCCATTTAATATCTTTTATAAAATTGTAACTTACACAAATAGCAACAGGACATCCTGTTCATTAAAATTAAACTAAAAACACATTTTTTAAGTCTCCTATAATCATCACAATTATTATTACTAACGACAAACTATACACAAAGGTGAGTATCTCTATATATCTCCATCTATATCTCATCTTTATCTCCATCTGTATCTCATAAAGTCCAGATTTTCTAAGCCATAAATTAATTTGCTAAGGTTCTTTTAACAAACACTCAATACATAAGTACCAAATTATCATGAGTGCTGACATATATTATTAACACTAATGTGAAAACAATTTAGCAAGTTATTGTTATTTCAACAACAACCAAGTAAGATGAGTGCTCTGAGGGATTCTGACACATTAGCTACATCACTGTCAATTCAGTGGCTCTACAAGATTAAAAAACAATGAACTGCTCTTCAGCATATTCAATGAGTCTATTAATAAGCAGTACCTTCTTTGGTTTGCTTGAGGAATAGAAAATGTCAGACAGATCTAAGACATAAGCAGCAATGGTTTCTTACTGGTTTTAGAGTTATTCAAAACACAGAGGATAAAGATGGGAGGAAGAGAGAAAAAGGTAAGAGAGAAAAAGTATGAGAGAGAGAAAGAAAAATAGGGAAAAAGGGAAAAAGTAAGCTTCTGGGTTCTAAACTCAATTTTTTTTGGCTCATAACTAAAGCATATACAACCAAAAATAGTTTAATATTAAGCCTAAAAGCAAGTAAGATGTTACATACATCATATTTTCCACAACTCTTACATAAATCCACAATTACTTGCAACAAAAAATAATCCCTGTTTATTCATATTAGAATAAGAAATGGTGGCACCTGGATGGCTCCGTTCTTTAAGCATCTGCCTTCAGCTCAGGTCATGATCCCAGGGTCCTGGGATCAAGCCCCATATTGGGCTCCCTGCTCCAGTGGGAGTCTGCTTCTCCCTCTCCCCACTACCTCATTCTCTCTCTCTCTCTCTCTTTCAAATAAATAAAATCTTAAAAACAAAAAAAAAAAGAAATGGATTACAGCATTCAGGCAACCAATGTATAAAATGCTTTGTTCTGATTAAAAATTTTAATATTAGGGGCGCCTGGGTGGCACAGTTGGTTAAGCATCTGACTCTTCTTTCAGCTCAGGTTGTGATCTCACAGTCGTAGGAACAAGCTCCATGTAGGGCTCTGCATTCAGCGTGGAGTCTGCAATATTAAAAACTGGGCCAGAATTTGTAATATTGTTAAAGCTAGATCACAGGAATATGGAAATTCATTATACTCTCTTCTACTTTTATACATACTTATAATTTCCCAGAATTATTTTTATAAAATACTATGCCCAAATTTTCAAATATTCTCCTGGGAAGGCTACTTTTGGTTTCTCCAAAGAGTAATCATGGTTTGCATAGGGTTGGTCTAAAACAGAGAACTGTAACAGTATATTCACTGAATGGAATGTGGAAAGTGGCATTCCTATGACCTTCCAAAAATAATGTCAGTTGAATCTCAAATATCAGAATAAGGGCTAATTCTTCAGAACAATTATTAAAAAAAAAACAACAACTATTCACAATTTGGCCCTCAAGCCAATTTTTGTACTCCCATGGTTTCTGCCACCTTGCAACTCTCACGGATACTGTAATAATTTTTGGAGAAAAAAACAAAAACAGAGGGAGATCAAGAGCTCAGTTTTATGGGCGCCTGGGTGGCTTAGTCTGTTGAGTGTCTGACTGTTGATTTTGGCTCAGATCACGATCTCAGGGTTGTGGGATCCAGCCCTGCACTGGAAACTGCGCTAAGCAGGGAGTCTGCTTAAGGTTCTCTCTCCCACTCCCTCTGCTTTTGCATGTTTGCTCGAGCTCTTTCTCTTTCTCTCTCTTGCTCTCATAAATAAATCTTGAAAAGAAAGAGTTCAGTTTTAGATATGCTATATTTAGGATATCTGAAAGACATACAAGTAAGTGAAGAAAGCTCAAGTAAATAAAAAATGAGATAGGTTAGTAACTGGGAGGACATAGACAAAATGAAGGTAAAGGAAGTGTTTGGTATTTTGTTTAAAAGATGGAATCATTGTATGTCAAAGCTATGGGGGTCTAAAACCTATAGTGAACCATGTTACTCTCTAGCAACTTCGACAAAATTAGGGAAAACTGATCTGAGTCCTTCCAAATTACTTATGTTTATTATAAAATTATTAACAAACAACATACAATTACAACATAAAATTACTCAGTCTATCTAGGCTAAATTTTCCTGACAGATAATGAGGAATCAAATCTTGGAGGGAAAAAACAAAATACCACACACACAATAATAATCAAGGTCTAAAGTCACCCCTCGGCCTTCAAACATTAAGAAAACACGAATGCACAGGCACCACATCATTCCTGCAGCAGAAGTAGGAACCTTTGAACTATGAAATATGAAAAATATGCTGCTCTATATCCTATTCTGGATAACTGTCTCACAATCCAACTAGGCCTTCTAAAAGAAGCCTAAAAATAATTTTCTCTATTCTTCCCCCTTTTTCTGTGTGCCCATAGTTCGTCAATATCTAAAATCTGTTAATTCTAATGCGTCATATCTTCTGAGTTTTTCTTTCTTTTCCATTACTACTACTCTTATTTCAGATCCTCATAATTTCTTGGTTGGGCTATCTTGACACCCCCCTGGTTGATTTGCGTGTCATATTCCCCTATTACTCTACTGGCAGAATAATGTTATAAAACCACAAACGAGGGACGCGTGGGTGGCTCAGTTGGTTGGACGACTGCCTTCGGCTCAGGTCATGATCCCGGAGATCCGGGATCGAGTCCCGCATCGGGCTCCCAGCTCCATGGGGAGTCTGCTTCTCCCTCTGACCTTCTCCTCGCTCATGCTCTCTCACTGCCTCTCTCTCAAATGAATGAATAAAATCTTTAAAAAAAAAAAAACCCACAAAAGAAACTATGTCACTATGTCACTCCTATGCTTAAAATCCATCAATGTGCAGGGGGTGGGGGGGTGGTGAGTGGCTCAGTGGGTTAAGCCTCTGCCTTCGGCTCAGGTCATGATCTCAGGGTCCTGGGATGGAGCCCCACATCCATTGGGCTCTCTGCTCAGCAGGGAGCCTGCTTCCCGGCCTCCCCCGCCCCCACTGCCTCTCTGCCAACTTGTGATCTCTGTCAAATAAATAAATAAAATCTTTAAAAAAAAAACAAACCCATCAATGGTTTTCCACTACCTATGAGTTATTTAATGGGGATGATAAAAATAGTTCCTACTTATATAACTATTGTGAAAATCAAATGAACACAGGTGTAAGCATTTAATGCCTAAACCAAAGTAAAATAATTAAAAATAACAATAATTACTATTATATTCCACTTAAAAGTTTCTTTGTGACTCATCTTCTCTCTTTTCCATATCCCACAATCATCCTATGACCATTCCTGGACCCATACAAGGAAACCTGATCACTATCCTCCTTTGTATCATAACTGTATATGCTTCTATTACAGCACTTATTATAGTAAGAAAACCTTGTGTAATCTACAAGACTGTGCTTCATGAAAATAATCTAATGCATCTGAGTTCCCTAACACAATGCCTGACCCTGTAAATACTTAATGAAAAAAAATTATGAGGAAGAGATGCACAACAAATCAGAGCAGATGACCGTGCTTCTTTCAACACTGAACATCCTATTATTTCTGATATAAAATAAAGGGGCAATTTTGGAATGGGTCTAAAGAATGAGAGGGCCAGCAAAAACTCTGTAACAAGGATGAAAGGATCTGTGGGTTCAGACTGATGAGAAGAGTGAAGATTAAGAAGATAACATAGTAGGATCAGTTAGAAAAGTAAGCTAATGTATACTCATACGGATATTCTAACCTATTTATAAGTTATACTGATGCCAGAATGGAAATATTAATAGGTCAAATAATAAGGCAAAGGAGAAAAAATAGGTTATGATTAGGCTGATCATTAATGCTGGTGTGTTTAAAAAAAAAAATTGGGGGCGCCTGGTTGGCTCAGTGGGTTAAGCCTCTGCCTTCGACTCAGGTCATGATCCCAGGGTCCGGGGATCAAGCCCCATGTCCCCATGTCGGGCTCTCTGCTCAGCAGGGAGCCTGCTTCCCCTCCTTCTCTCTCTGCCTGCCTCTCTGTCTACTTGTGATCTCTCTCTGTCAAATAATAAAATCTTTAAAAATAAATAAATAAATAAATAAATAAAATAAAATAAAATAAAATAAAAATTTACCAGGCACTATTTTCCTATACTCTAGATGGGTATCAGGGAATAGAAGAAATGGGGAGTTAAAATGAAATAATAAATTGTCACTAGCTACCCTTTATTTGATCATTTACCATTCTTTGGAAAAATTCAGAAGAGATGGAAAGAAGATGGCCATCATTCTTGGAATTGGGATAGAGAACAACTTTATATCCAGACTAAAAACACTGACAATCTGTGCTGGCAAAAATCCTTGCCCCACTAACTCCATGCTCTTACCACCCACTATTTCCAATAGTGACCAAGAAAGAAATCTGGGTATATTATTTCTGATTAATCTACCTAAATAGAACCTGTAACTCAGATATGCATTTTTAAATAACAGAAGACCCTATTCTCTCTTATTTCTTACCAAGAACCAAGCACTGAGGTGGTCTAAATCTAAAACACTTTTACCTACTCTTCAAACTCAGGGTTCTGAAATGAAACAGAGAACAGCACTATTTTACTAAAGCTTTAGACACAACTATCTGATTAGGAAGGATCAGACTTGTTAATTTTTTAACCAGGTTTGACCAAGAGAGTAGTAAAGACCTGGATGTGAATTCTGTCTTCCTATTTCCTCTATGGAAAGTCTTGGGCAGCTTCTCTAAGCCTCAGTTTTCTAATCGGTAAAATGAAAACAAAAATTGTATTATTTCACATATGAAAACTGAATGTGATTAATACACATACACATAGTGTACGATACATGGTAAGCACTCAAAGATATTAGCTATCATTATTTCAAAAGGCAATTCTCAGTGTTGAAAAACCTACAATTTATATACTACTGTGTGGTTTTAAGGGCTGAAAGTGATTAATTCAAGAGAATGTAATATTTTGACTCAACACTGCTTTTAAATACTTTTACTTTATAAC
The DNA here is from genome assembly GCA_004024625.1 of Mellivora capensis. NCBI lineage: Eukaryota > Metazoa > Chordata > Mammalia > Carnivora > Mustelidae > Mellivora > Mellivora capensis. The sequence continues at coordinate 32,641 of PISX010015177.1, read as the reverse complement.
ATATGTATTTGTTTTAAAAATTTTATTTATTTATTTGAGAGAGAAAGAGAAAACAGAGGGAGAGGCAAAGGGATAAGCAGACTCCCCACTGAACAGGGAGCCTGATGCAGGGCTTGATCCCTGAACCCTTCTATTTGATCATTCACCATTTTTTGGAAAAGTTCAAAAGAGATGGAAAAGTCAGACGCTTAACTGACTGAGCCACAAAGGTGCTCCTGTAACAATTTTAAGTTTATAGAAAATGTTTTAAGTATGATACAAATTTTCATTTTTCTAACTATTTAAGAATAAATGGCCTACATCATGTTCCTCCACCCTTGAGTCCTTTTAACAAGTAATTCCTACAAAAGCATTCTTTTAGGAATACAACTATTAAAATCAGGAAATTAACAATGACACATTATGTACAATGCTACTGGACTGTCACTGCTACTAGGCCCCTCCTCAGTGAACAGTATAGGGCATAAGTGTGTATACATACACACACATTAATTTCCATATTTATAATCTATACATAATGAAAACCATGAATTCACACCAATATCTCATTTCCAGTCCAACACTACAGACAGCATTCTAGTTTTCTCCAATTCCACATTTGAAACTCCCCTCTCAACAGAGAGGCCTGGCTCCCATTACCTTTAATATATATATATATATTTTTAAAACTCATGATCCTGAGATCAAGAGTTGCATGTTCTTTTTTTTTTTTTTTTAAGATTTTATTTATTTATTTGACAGACAGAGATCACAAGTAAGCAGAGAAGCAGGCAGAGAGAGAGGAAAGGAAGCAGGCTCCTGAGCAGAGAACCAGATGTGGGGCTCGATCCCAGCACCCTGGGATCATGACCTGAGCCGAAGGCAGAGGCTTTAACCCACTGAGCCACCCAAGCGCCCCTAATATTTATTTTTTTCACCAGTCTCCCTGTATGTAACCGATGTGTGGCTGTCTCCCCTTCCCTACAGGGATACTTTCCTCACCCTTCTCTGCACTAATACCCTCACACCTCCCTCATGTATACAACTTACTCACTCTGTTCAGGCCCCTATTTCTCATGCCTGGCACCCCTCCTACAAGAATATCTTCCTCCCGCTGCTCAGGCTCTAACATCCTACCTATGCTGAGCTGACCCTCCATGGGATGCCTTTCTCTCCCCACCCTCAGACTCTGACATTTTACATTGGGATGTTTCCACGCATCAACTTCCTCCTCATCCAACTGAGCCTCAATACATCCACACCAGGTTACCCCCTACATGGATGCTTTTCTTTCCTACCCTTTCTCCAAGCAGATGCCCTCTTCAGGTCTGGATACTCCTTACTAGGAACAACCAGTCCTCCCTCATACCAGGTCTAGTATCCTTCACAGATACCCTGCTGGCACTCTGAGCACCAGCATGCCCTTATAGGCAGAATACTCTTCACCTCTTGAAATTCCATCAACCCACTAGGGACCCTCCTATCCCTGTCAGGCTCTGACATTCCACTCCTCCAAGAAGGCGTGGCTCTCTCCCCCACATTCACCATTCAGTGTAGACACTTACCATTGTTTTGTTCCACCTGATGGTTTTGGTACAGACTTGTTCAGAAAGAGAAGAGAAAGAAGATAAGGAAGAATTGATAACATTTTAAAGAAAGAGATATCAGTGAATAAATTGCATAAGCACCCATAATCAGAGCTGATTAAAAGCATAATCTATTTATCAAAGTATCTGCTTTTCTCACTTAAAAAAAAATAGTGCTCTAATCTTTCTAAATTTAAAATGTCACTTGATAAAGAAGTTAGTATTATCTTTCTTTTCTCACCAAACATGGATTTTATTCAATTATTTTACACAGGTCTGTAGAAAATCTAGTTCATTAAAGAAGAGTTTAAGAAATATGGTTATTTCAAACACTAGAATTAAATATTTTTTAAAATATCCAGAACATGTAAGTTTGACTTTTCAGTATAATAACAGCTGAACTTATCTACAGATACAACTCTGCAAAAAAGTAGCCTGGATGGTGAGGAATAACAACTTTTCCTTGCTCCTCATTTCTATGAGGAAAGGTACTTCACAAGCACAATATGAGCATCTCTTCACCCCTAGGGAAGTGAACCAACTGCATGATCTGATCGGTGATTTTGTAAAGAACAACTGAGAGAGCTCAGTTCTGCTTCCTTTCCCCTTGGGAGTGAGCTATTGGGAAAACATACCTGCAGAGAATTCATATTTTGCTCTGCTTCCCTAGTATGCCTAGGATTGGGTGGATAAATTGGCCAGTGGCAGACCATGTGACTCTCCCACCAAGCTGTTCCTCTCACCTGGTCTGATCAGTAGAAGTGATTTTTTGGCTCCCAACTTTTTCCTTATTTTTTTCAAGTTGTTCAGAGCCCAGGCAGAAAAGAAGGGTGCCATCTGTGAGTACTTCAGCAATCCAACATCTTTATTAATATATTGATGTGGAGATTGCTCATTTTCCCAGTTTTGATTTAAAAGGGCTGCTTCAATTTGAGCTTCTTAAAACTATTACAGACAAAAAAAACCCCTCAAACCTGAACCAACAGCAGATGTTCAAAATGAACATAAGCCAACTTATCTGATCGTGCTTATTACCCATTTAAAAAACAAAACAAAACTTTAAGACTCATAATTTCTTCCTTATAGAGGATGTAATTTATACTTCCAGTCCTCTTCCCTACTCCCACCTTAATACTCCAATGACACTAAAATGCTGAATATTTTCAGATTATATCATTATTTAGACTTCTATACTTTTGCTTACACTATCCTTCTGCCTGTTGCCTCCAACCTACTCTCCCACTAGATCATTTAACGTAGGGATAAGTGAACTATGATCTGTAGGCCACATCTGGCTATTTTTGTAAATAATTTTTTACTGGAATACAGCCATGGCCATTCATTTATATATTGCTTTCGTACTTTAACAGTAAAGTTGAATAGCTGCAACAGAGACCAAATTTACTATCCAGCACTTTACAAAAAAGCTTTTGTACAGCACAGAAAACCTCATCAACAAAACAAAAAGCCAACCTACTGAATGGGAGAAGATATTTGCAAATGATATATCTGATAAAGGGTTAAAATCCAAAATATATAAAGAACATATACAACTCAACATGAAAAAAAAAATCCAATTAAAAAATGGGCTGAATAAACATTTTTCCAAAGAAGATATACAGATGGCCAACAGACACAAGAAAATATGTTTAACATCACTAATCATCAGGGGAATGCAAATCAAACCACAATGAGATATTACCTCACACCAGTCAGAATGGCTAATATCAAAATGACAAGAAATAACAAGTACTGGAGAGGATGTGGAGTAAGGGAATGCTTATGCATTACTGGTGGAAATATAACAAGGTCCAGCCACTGTGGAAAACAATATGAAGGTTCCTCAAAAAACTAAAAATAGAAACACCATATGATCCAGTAATTCCACTACTGGGTATTTACCCAAAGAAAACAAAAACACTAATTCAAAAAGATATATGCACCCATATGTTTATTGCAGCATTATTTACAACAGCCAATCAATACATCCATTGATGGATGGATAAAGATGTGATACACACACATACACACACACACACAAAAGAATATTACTCTGTCATAAAACAAAAATGAGATCTTGCCATTTGCAGCAACAGTGATGAGCTAGAGGGTATTATGCTAGGTGAAATAAGTCAGACAGAGAAAGACAAGTACCACATGATTTCACTTATATGAGGTATCTAAAAAACAAAACAAACATAAACAACAACAACAAAAACCCCAGACCCTTCAATATAGGGAACTGGTTATTGCCAGAGGGGAGGTGGGTGCAAGGATGGGCAAAATAGATAAAGGGGATTAAAAAGTATAAACTTCTAGTTATAAGATAAGTAAGTTAGGAGATGAAAAGTACAGCATAAGGAATATTTAAAAAAAAAAAAGTTTGCCAACTCCTGCTTTCACTCAATCTTTGAAAGCCTCATCACTTCGAATCAAAATTGTTTCCACTTTTCTCTTTCCATTATATTATATAAACTTTAATACTTAACATCCCTGATAACTATGAGTGCTTTAATAAAAGCAAAGTCTCAGCCTTATTCCTAGTATATACAATAAGCTTTTTACCCACCCACAGTCCCCACCTCTCCCAACAATTTTCACATTCTTAGGGGAAGTATTTTGAAAGAGGCTTCTGCCCTTTTCTCTATCCTTTATTCAGCCCTCCCAAAGGAAAGAGGAATGACTAATATTGGCAACATCCTGATAGTTGTTCCTAGTGGGATGAATTAATGTTTTAAAGGTCATTTTCATGCATGGCCAAGCCTACGTCTCACTCTGCCTAGATGGTCATACCTACCAATAAGCAAATCACATGATAAATTCACCAAGCTCTATCAGGCACAGAGCTTCCTGCTGGCTGCTCTATCTTTGATAAGTTGGTGAATTCAATTAAGGGGGACAGGGAGTAAAAAAATCTGAGATTTGGCCTCAATTCCAATCCAAGTTCTTCCATACAACCAACTTACCATTTAAAAAGTTAATATTTTAATCTCTGATTCCTAAATCTATTTTCAGTTCAGAGCCCATAAGGAAGAAACATAGAATTACACCCCATTAACTGGCACACACAGCAGGACTCATGACATTTGATTAACTGACAAAAGTAAGTTAATTGGAGAAAAAAATCATTCCTTTAAATTGTGTAACACACTAATTCCGCATGTATTTTAGTGATGAACTTAATTAGGAAAGTATTTTTTGAAGAAAAAAAGATTTTGATTTTTTGTAAGATTTTATTTATTTATTTGATACAGACACACACCAGAGAGAGAGAGAGAGAGAGAGAGTGTGTGTGTGTGCGCGCGCGCACAGGCAGGGGGAGTAGCAGGCAGAGGGAGAGGGAGAAGCAGGCTCCCCCCTGAGCAAGGAGCCAAATGTGGGACTCAATCCCAGGACCCTGGGATCATGACCTGAGCCAAAAGCAGAAGTATGCTTTACCAACTGAGTCACCCAGGCGCCCCAAGAGATACTTTTATAGTTCACATTCAGTGAGTCAAACCAAGCCCATTCTATTTATATGTCTCAACATCTTGTTGCATTCAAGTGTCAAATTAAATAATATACAAAGTAATCATCAATTATTACTGATTCAAAAAAGCATTCCCCATCATAATGGTTATCTCCCACCTAAATATCCCTAGACCCCAGGTTCATCCAATTACTGTTTCATTTATCTGTTTTTCCTCAAATGTAGCTTCTCAAATGAGTAGTCTACTACAAATGTTATCTCCTCTTATACACATCTTAATTATTTTCTAGCTTATTACTATATGGCTTCCCTCCCCACCACACTGCTGAAATTACCAGTTATGTCACCTAGAACCTAAATGGTGTAAAAAACAATGTATACTTTCCTGTTTGAAGGTACTTAACACCTCAATAATATGTAACAATCCTTTCTTATTGTAACACTCCTCTCCTTAGATTTGGTGATACTACTGTCTTCTGGTTTTCCTACTTACAGCCAACTGCCTTACTTTTTAGTGTAAAAGTTCAGTGGATTATTTTGAGGGTCCCCTTCTTCTGCCCAAGGAATGTTAAGATTTCTTAAGGCATGATACAGAGTAAAAAGAACTGGCCAATTTGAATGAAGAAAGGTCTCAAATTTGTTTTTCAATAAATACCTTAGAAAAGACTCTAGGTTGCAATTAATTTTTAAAAGTGACCGAGGATACAGGGTAGAAGATACAACTAAAAAGATAGGTGGGAATTTGCAGATGAAAATCTATGGGTTGTAAAGAAGAAGCTAGACAAACAAATGGGGAAAAAGCAGTCTGGTAAACTATGATCAACTACTGAATATGATTATGAGGTTTTACTTTTATGAAGAAAGACAAATGGGAGATGCTACTGCTTTGTAAACTACAAAACCAAAGCAGGTATTCCAAATAATGACTTAATATAGATTATAAGCTAGACAGAATGATAATAAAATCAGCAATGCACATAGATATAAACTAAAATCTTATCTGTCTGCCCAACGTGCTTCCTTCATTATAAAAACTGAATCTGTGAGAAACCATAAAGAAAGTAATAATAATTTGGCAACAAATAAAAATACAGAAAAAAGAAAAACAAGAAGTGAATGAAATAAGCATGTTAGGTTTGTTGTCGACCATTAGAAAACTGTACAAAATGAGATATAGAAAAGTGATTCTTCATTAAGTTTAAAATTCATTTACTTTCTGTGGTGAGTAAAAACTTCTGAAAGAATTGCTTAATGATAGATTCAGCCCTAAGTATGGAGTTTAATGAAGTTAAATGGATCTTCCAAATTTTGAATGTATGAATTTAGTGCTCTAACCAATTGTTATCTATCACACATGAATGCTGGAGATATATAGATATATATAGATAGATAGATATATGAAGGAATACTATTGAAAAAAGAAAAAGACAGGAAATCCACACACACAAAAATGTAGAATATTATAATTGAAAGGCTGGATTTACTAATAAAGAAAAAAAATTACATATCCAAAAATCTTCATGCCTTTGTTGCTCCTCCCAGGACTGCACTGTGGTAGAATTAAAGACCAGAGCTGAAAGTCAGACAAGTCAGGGGAACATGGAGAACATATAATAACAACATATCAGGGTGCACAGCCAAGCGGAGTGGGATGCACACAGATAGCCAGCCAAAGGAAACAACATGGACGTGAAGAGACAGCACCATGCAGGAGGCTAGGATATGTTTAGACCAGCTTGTAGTCTATATCTAACATCTGCAAAAATACAAGTTTCATACACTGCTTGGTTCTAAGGATGGCAGAATTTTAATTTTCCAAGTATAAAATAATCAAGGAGTACACAGAATTTCAAATTTTACACGTGAAATCCACTGATATCCCTAATGTACAGACAAATGTGGATACACATCTTAAACACCCAACTATTCATTATCATCATAGATCCCATCTGCCTTGTGCATGTAATTAGTGCCATAATTTACACCTTTTTAAATTGGTAAAACAACAGCAAGTGCTTGAAAAAATAGTTGCACAGCCAAGTGCCAAGGTTTTTGGGTGGACCCATCCAAAGCAGTCCCCATAAAATTCAGATTTCTAAGGAGATTTACTCTTCTGGAAGTTACATGGCAATAATGAACAGATGAAGCAGAAGTTAGTGGATAGACAAAAGAGCAGAAGGCAAAAAGCCAGAAGAAAGAAATGTCAAGTTGATTATCTAGAATTTTGTTTACCTGTACTGTCCTATCTTTAAAGAGTCACAGCTCCATGAAGTGCTCCCATAACTTCTTCACTGGCTAAACACAGAGGAAGAGACTAGCCTCTGATACCCATGCTGCTATTATAAATGGCACAGGTATTTTGGAAGAAAGTCCACTCTACAAACACATGCAGCATGCAAAGCTCTTAAGACAGTGATGTGTTTAACAAGAAGAGTAAAATAGAGAAGGTACTGACACATAGTAGCTTCAAGATGATCTAGTATGGTACAGATTTTTTAAATGAATTTAAACTGGGCACCTGGGTGGCTCAGTTGGTTAAGTGACTGCCTTCAGCTCAGGTCATGGAGTCCAGGGATCTAGTCCCACATCAGGCTCCCTGCTTGGCAGGGAGTCTGCTTCTCCCTCTGACCCTCCCCCTTCTCATTCTCTCTCTCAAATAAATAAATAAAATCTTAAAAAAAAAAAATTAAAATGAATTTAAACTAATTTCTTGTAGTCAGGTACTCCAAAGCCAAAAAGATTCCTTAGAATGTAGGAAGGCATCATTCTTTTGATCTCTCCAAATATGAAAAGACAGTATTATGCTAAATGATATACTGTGATTCTAAAACTCTGATTCTGTGACTCCAAAATAACCCTTGAATATAGATCATGCAAGCCCTCACTATCTTTTCCTCTAATATGCCTCATGATCCTTTTATTAATTTATCAGCATTACCACCAGAAAAAAAATCTATTGACAAAAACATAAAGCTCAAAGCTGCTAAAATCCTGTGTAAAATCACTAATAATAATACCTAATATTTATGGAATGCTTTTATATGGTAGACACATATTAACATATATCAACATAATTAATTCTCAAACCATTTCATTATCTCCAATTTACAGATAAGAAATTGAAGTACAGAGAGGTTAAGTAACTTGTCCACATTGGTAAGTGGTAACACTACACTTCAAACACAGGTATTCTAGCTCCAGAGTCTTTTTATTTGCTGTATTTTCTATACAAATAAAATATCTGGAGAAAGATAAATTAAGTTGTGGGTTTGGTTATGATTAACACATTTGAAATAAGTGGTACCATAGTATCAAGTGTTGGCTGGAGCTATTATACTATAAAACTGTGTTGTCCAATGAGGTAGCCACTTGGCCACATGTGGTTATTAAGCACTTGAAATGTGGCTAGTTCAAATTAAGATGTGTTAGATGTATAAAATCCTAACTTCAAAAATTTAATATTAAAAAAATGTAAACTAACTCATTAATAATTTGGTATGGATTAATGTTAAAATATTTTGAGGATATTGACCTTATGTGCTTTTCACTTAATGTGCTTTTCAAATGTGGTTACTAGAAAATTTTAAATTAAATATTTGACTCCCATTATATTTCTACTGGACAACAATGGTATGTACAAAAGAAACTGGAGTTTAAAGAATTATTCTAATCAGATCTTTGCCATTTTGTTTTGTTGTTGCAACCTTAGGCAAATCAGTTACACTGAGTATTAGCTTCTGTATCAGAAAAAAATAGGGTTTAAAAACAGTCCTGAAACCTAGTGTTCAGATTTTGGTGTCTAAATTTACTTTCCACTAAAAAGAATGGAGGGTTCTTTGGAGAAATGATTTGTGTCAGGGCTGGGACAGGTTAAGTACAAAATGAACCTGGAATACCTTGTTTGGGCAGGAAGGAAGTGCTCAAAAAGTCATTTGAAAGATGAGGGTGAGAGGTATGACTTGCCAAAAAACACTGGAACCAGCTTGATAAGGCTCCCAAAGACCAATCCAAGACAATTGGGGAATCCAAGTAATTAATGATCGTAATGGATTTAACCATTAAATAAACTCCAAATCTATGAGTTCAGGTTGATAAAAATAACTGGATAAATAAATAAATAATGGAGGAGATAGGAAAAATTGCTTTATGACAGACTAGCAAGTACTAATTATAGAAGGAATGACAAAGTTAGAAAATCATGAATGGATGTTAAAACTTGTGGGTGAAATACTGGTGAGACTATGTTAATATTCTATTCCTCAAAATATTTTCCCTATGAATTACATTATTAATTGTAAAAGGATAATTAATAACTTTCAAGAAGAAATATGGAGATACCACCTTACTCAAATTTTCAAAACTAACATCACCGACATTGGGACAAACCAACATTATGAACCTCAAGATATGATGTACTGATAAAGAGAGAACATCTCCTGAGAGGTATTCCTGCCAAATATGTATAAGCAATCTAGTCATGAGAAAGCAACAGACAAATTCATATTAGGGACATTCCACAAAATAACCATCCTGTACTTTTAAAAAATGTCAAGGTCAAGAAAAACAGGAAAGGCTGAGGAAGTGTTCCAGATCAAGACAGACAAAACAGATAGTACTAGGAAATACAATACATGATCCAGGACTGGGAGGTAGGGGGAGCTTATAGATAAATGAGATAAAAATTGAGCATGGATTATGAAATAGATAATAGTATTATGTCATTTTTAAATCCCCTGGTTTTAATAATTTACACTGTGGTTATGTACGATAATATCCTTGGTTTTAGGAAATATACACTGAAGAATTTAAGGGTAGCGGTATGATGTCACTAAATTATCCTCAAATGGTTCAGAAAAAAATAGCTATAAGGCAAGAATGATAAATGCAGCATAATGTAATACAACTGGTGAATGTGAGTAAGGGTACATAGGAGTTTCTTGTACTAATCTTCCAACTTTTCTTATAAATTTGAAATTTTATCAAAATTAAAAGTTAGCCCAAAGTAGAAAAACAAAGAACTAGGCCTATCTCCCAGAATGAATATCCTAATAGACTATATAAGACCTGGTAATATTTAAAAATATGCTAATGCATTTCTTTTATACTTGACTTTGTTTTAAATTTAATGACTTATCAGATACTAATTATATTATATATTTCATAAGACCCAAGACTTTATTCATTATCACTCAATGTCATACAGAGTACTAGGATATTATTTACTATATCCAATAAGCACTCAAACATTTGTTAGCTGAGCATACTCAAAAATATAGCATTGTATAGGATTATAGAAAAATAAATTATGAAAAGCACCACATTGTAAGTAGAGCTATTAATTAGGACATAAGAGTTAGTAGAACTTTTCAGTTAAATTGTAAAAAAGAAAAACCAGGAATAAATCTCAGAGTAGTCACAAATCTAACCTAAAGACATGAGTTCCACAAATAAAGAAAAGTAAACATCGCTTTCCATATCAAGAGTTAAGCATCTTAGTTAACTTCCAATAGTCCTGACAACTAAAATGAACTTTTTCCCTTATGAAATTAGAATATCATATGAGTTATTAAAAAAATCAGATTACTTTAAAAACTTAGGCTAAGAACTGAGACTTAAAACTTCACTACTGGCTCAATACTAATTCGCTGTATGACCCCAGGACATTGATTACAATTTCTGTCTCATAAAAATAAGATTTGGGGATAATTTTCTTCCCAAATTATATAAAATATAATTTATGAAAATTATTTCAAGCAATAAGAGCACTAAATATATTCAATACAGATATATACATATAAATATTCACACACATGCAAAAGGGAAAAAAATTTGTGCTTTCTTGTAAATATATTTACAAAGTATTGAATATAAGCATGTTAATAGCAAAAGGTAATTTAAAATAATTACACAAACTATATTTAATCCTAATTCTCACTATGAATAAGTGCTTCACATATGATACTGAAAAAACCAATCAACAAGTGTATATCCTATTTTTAAAAAGTTTTATTGTTTATGTAAAAATAATGATAAAAAGTATGAGATGGGTTTTACTAGCTCTCTTGACTGAGACTATGGAAACAATTCTCAAAAATAATTAGAGCCCAGGAAAAAATTTCTTTTCAAATACAGTACAGTTATACACTACATTAAAAATATAATATAGAGATTGCATGTTACACATCTACTTGTGTGTTGATAAGGCAGAAAGATACTCTAAATAAATCCCTTTTTCCATCAAATCCAATGTCGTGTTTAAAATTTGACTATTTTTCAAAACTACACATATTTTTGTGATACAGAGCCATACTTAATGTATCCAACAAGAAGAAAAGAGAAAACCCCAAAGTATTCCAAAACACAGAAACTGACGGAAAACATCTACAGATCACTGTGTGCCTCGGTAAAACCTAATACAATTTTATCCTGAGCCAGTGCTTCAGTGCTGTCATCCTGCCTTATTCTCACCGAATGAACTCAATTTCTAAACAGGTTGTCACTGGAAGAGATCTTTACATAAGCAATTATAAAAATGGGTCCGTTTTGTATTCAGGAAGCACTAGCAACACTTGGCTTAACATTTATATAAAAGAATACCGTGAGGGTTTTAAAAAATTTTTTAACTTTTTCTAAGAACTAAAATCACTTATAAATACTTAACTAAAGCTATTTCCCAGAATGTTTCCTAAAGACCAAAATATATTTTATAAGGGTAAAACAGTTTATTGCTAAAAGTGAACTTAAATGCTCCTAGCCGGAGCAAGCTTCCTTCTTGCACATTTTCCCATATCCACCGTATTCTGCAGGCACATTTCTAAGCTGAAGCTGCGCTAGTTTATTCTACCACGGTCTCCTTTTCACTAGGGAAAAACAAGAAAGATCTTCAGGTACTAACCAAACAAATCTGAGGGGAGGGGGGTAGAGGAAAAGGGGCGCGAGGTGGCGCAAGAACAGATGGAAACAAGGTAAGAAAGTTGTTTTCTTAAGGCACTAAGGTTACTACTCCTCAACTCCAAATGCCAAGATTTAATCGCCAGTCGAGCAAGCTGCTAACACTACCCATCGACTCCTTAAAACAATGCGACCTTCCTTTATACATCTTCTCCCACTCTCCAACCCACACCTCCTTCCAAAACAAACAAGCACAACACACCCCATCCCATAACCCTCATAGTCCCTTCTATGCCCACTAAACCAACCTGCTGGGTAACAGCTCCTCGCACACGTCTCACTCAGACAAAAAAGCGACCGCGGTACGGTGGGGAGTTCCCACAATCTCCTGCCACCCCGAGCAACCCGCAGAATGACAGCCCCGAGCCCAGAAGTTTGTAGCAAAACGATTCCGACCCCACCGAAAGGGAAGACGGAATTGCAAGAGAACGGGGATGGGAGGTGGGGAGGGCGATGTGCGTGAATGTGCAGGGAAGGGTCCATCACATGACAGTACAAGAGGACCAGAGCCGTCCCGGCGTCCGCGAGGGGAAAAGGAGGGGGGATAAGGTGGGGAGGGGGAAAGGGTGCCGTCACCATGGCAACACCCCCCATCCGTCCAGACTTCCAAAGAGGGAGGAAGAACTTCAAATCCCAACCGTCAGTGCTCGAGGAGCTCCTTCTTAAAGGGGTACACACAGCGCCGCCGCCGCCGAGCGCGAGAGGGCAGAGTTGGGTGCCCCCGCCCCTCGGGCGACGCCCCCGCCGCCCCTTACCCCCCGCCGGCCCACCCGCGACCCCCGCCCCGCGAGCGCCTGGAGGGTCGCCCCGGTCCCAGTCCCCGGGAACTCGGCCGCATCGACCCGCCCGGCCGCCGGCAGCGAGAAGGGGGTGTGTGTGCTCCCGGCGGGGGCGCGGACCAGCCCGCCTTCCTCCCGCCGGCCCTGCCCGCCGGCTCCCCTCCACCCGGAGGCCGACCCACCGGGCCGCTGCCTGCCCCCCGACAGGGTGGACGGCAGGCTGCGAGGGGCGCCGCGGAGTTTCGGGGAGAGCGCGAGCGAGCGGTTTCCTCAGGGGCTCGGCGAGCGGGTCCGAACTAACAGTTCCTTAAGAGCGCAAGAGCTGATGAAGGAGCGCGAACCGCGCCGGGCGAGAAGCCCCCAGACAAAAGGCGAGCGCCGGAGCCGCCGCGCCGCCGCCGCCGCTCCCATCGCGCTCCCCCATTGAACTGACCCGAACGGGAGATTCAACTAACCCCCTCAGCCACAAACTCCTCGGGCTGCGGCAGCCGTCGCCGCGCGGAGCAGGGGCCCCGGCCCGTGTCTCTCTTACCTACACAGTGCATGAGGCGGTGGCGCCAAGAGTCGAGTTCCCGCCGGAATCCTCTCCTCTCCGCCGCGCACCTAGGGCTCCGGCACTGAGCGGCGGCGGCGGCGGCGGCAGCAGCGGCGGCGGCAGCGGCCATTCTCTCTCTTCCCTTGTCCATCTGCGTCCCGCGTCACGCGCCCTCATTTACATACGAGCGGCGCAGGCACGAGGCAGGGGCGCGAGCCCTCCGCGCGAGCCCCGGAGCGCGCGCCCCCCGGAGGGGGGGGTTGATTGACACGTGTCACTACCTTCCCTCTGCCCTTCCCTCCCCCTCCCACCGCTCCCTCAGGGAGAGGCGGGGAGGGAGCATGAGGAGAAGGAAGCAACCTGCCGCTTCCGCTGACCCCGCCTCCCCATCCACTCCCATCTCCCTCCTCCCCCCGGAGTTTACTCAAGCAAGCCATACTGCTCCTGCCGCCGCCCGCGAAAATCCTGAGCGGGAGCAAGAGGCTCGGAGCTCGTCCAGAAACCGGCGTGCTAATGGAGCGGACTAGCAACGCCTCCCTTCTGACTTCGCGACGCGACTCGGGCCGCCCGGAGACTTCACTTCCCAGGCTCCATTGCGCCGGGGTCCCGGAGCGGAGCTTGCCGCCGCTACGCGATGCATGCCGGTCCTTGTAGTCCAGCAGGGATGGGTGCTGACCAGTTCTCTCGCAGTGGGCTTGCAGGCTGTCCTTGACTTCTTTGCGCTGTGCAGCTTGTGGGCTTAGCTTCCAACTCGCTGAGCACAGGACTGCGCTGCCAGCGTCGCCGAGTCTGACCCAGCTGTCTTAGCTTCCCTGGGTTCCTTGTTAGAAGAGCGGTGGAAACAGCTGGAGTTGTCTGCCCCTTTACGGTTCAGGCGGCGTTTTGTGGTTTTAAGTTCTGGAAACTTTTGGCAGAGGGGAAGGGGCGGGTGGGGTTACTGTCATTCCGCCACCGCGGGGAAAATCAAGCCAGCCATTCGGCTGCATCAGAAATAACTGCCATATATTCAGAGATCCCACCGTGATTTCAGTTTTCAGGACGAAGAGATCTCGGAAGGCAAGAATATTTGCAAAGGATTAGGGAAAAGATGAGGGGCTTTTCATTGAAAATTGTTTACGGAGGGATGGGGTGTGGCTGGGTGAGAACTCCAAAAAGAGAAACTGTTATGCTCCGCAAAATGTAAACTCCTGTAAGTCAGCGACACGGGATTTAGCACTTTACAAATGTTACGGATAAATTCTGCGCTATGCTAGAGAAAATGCTTCTTCAGAGAGAGGGAAAACTAACTTTCTCTCTCTCGCTCTCCCCCCCCCCACTTCCTCCTTTCCTTCCTTCCAAAACTTTTGATTGGATATAAACTCCAGTGATAGAGATATATGTGTGTGTATATATATATATGTGTATGTGTGTGTATATATATATATATATATACATATATATATTTTTTATTTTTTAATTTTTTTTTTTTTTTTTTTTTTTTTTTTTTTTTTTTTTTTTTTTTTTTTTTTTTTTTTTTTTTTTTTGCTTTGGCACCAGAGTGCGTGGCTTTCTGTATATGTGCAGGGGTCAAACCAAAGCTAAGACACCCAAAGTTTGCTGAGAAGTACTGTGTTTTATTGGAAATTTATGCAAAAATATGCTTTACTCTTGGAAATTCCTATGCATTCAGTTCCACCCTCCCTATTTTGTGGCTTATCCTTACTGGCCTGCTTGCTTGCTTGCTTACTTACTTACTTACTTTTCTATGAGAAAGTATTTCATTGTTCATCATTACCTCTCAATAGTGAAGATGTGGTTTTACATTTTAACAAAGAAAAAGGAATGAAATTTGAATTTCACAGTTACCTTTTCCAGAATGTTACAATTGAAGAAGCAAGTGAAATCACTAGTGAAAGTGCTTTTGGAATTATCAGTGGATGATTTCAGTTACAGATTCCACTCAATTGCCAAGCTGATTAGCCTTATAGTTTTCATGATCACTTTTACATTATCTGCATTAGGTAGGATGGGCTAGGTTATAGTGTAGTAACAAAAAATCTAAAAATTGTAGGGGCTTAAAACAACAAAAAATGGTATATCCTGCTTATCTAGCTTGTTCATGGGGAGCTTGGGGAAGGGGAGAAGGCGGAGGAGTTTCATTACAGATGGTTCTCACCAAGCAACCTGAAGGCTTGAGAAGGTTCCAATCTCTAGAACTTCCCCACTTGTATGATATAGAAAAGGAACATGAAGGACAATCTGGTTCTTCCTGAAAGTTACACAAGTCAATTCCACTCAAACTTCTTTGACAAAAGCAAATCATATGGGTCTGCTAACTTCAAAGGGTCAGGGAAATATAGTTCTATTTACCCAGAAGGATGATAACCCAAATTTACTGGTGAATTGCACCAGTGCTTACTGCAATTCCTTCTTCTGGTCATCAATTTACAGTTCATTCAACTTATACTACAAAAATACTTTCACTCTTCACAAATGAGACAATCTAAAAATTTTATTTAGTAATGGCATTAATTTCAAAGTTCAACATCTCTGGGTGATGCCTGGTAGTCCCTATGTTAGAACAGGATAAAGCTCTTGTTAAAGAGAAAATATCTATCCTCCCTTTTTATATGCACATATGTACACTTAACATATAGTGCTTGAGTAGGAACAGAATAACCATGGTGAACATTTCTATTTAGAAAGGGAAGGAATGGGAGACACACATGAATGGTTTTAGCAAATATTTTACCACAGCTAGCATGGATTGCCAACTTTCCAGCCTCTAACAATAGTTTCCTTGCTACCACCCACTGAGTTTTTAAGCCACAGGTACATATTTTAAGTTTTCTGTCACAACCATACCTCCTCAGTACCAATTTCTACATTAGTCAGAATGGACTAGGTTATGCTTTACTAACAGCAACCCCAAATCTCAGAATTTTTATACGAAGATTTCTTTTTTTTTTAATTTTAAGTTTTTATGTAAATTCTAGTTGGTGAACGTATATGGTAAACTTGGTTTCAGGTGTAGCATTTAGTGATTTATCACTCAGGTATAAGACCCAGTGCTCATAATAACAAGGGTTTATTTCTTACTTAAACTGCATATTCTCCAAAAATCAGTGTCAGGGAGGATGGGGAGGAATGTCCATGTCCATTAAGGGACCCAGGTTTATGAAGCCCCACCATCTGGAAGCACCCTAGTCACCATGACAAGAAAAATAAGATGCTGAATCACAGTCCAGCTCTTAAAGGCTTCTGCCAGAAGTGACATAGTTCAATGGGTGAAGCAATCATGTGGCCATGCCTAACTTCAAAGGAGTGATATATCAAATAGCTTTAAGGGCATAACAAACCATTCCAAAAACTTAATAGCTTAAAACATCAACTATTCATTGAGCTCATGAGTCTATGGAATGGCAATTTGTATTACGCTCAACCAGACACTTCTGCTGGGCCTAGGCTGTGCTTACTTAGGTGTCTGTGATTAGCTGCCTGTCAACAAGGCAGCTCTGTTTCTGAGTGAACTATCAGCTGTAACAAGAGAGCAATCAGGCCAGGTGTCCCTCATCATCAAGAGGCTAGCCCTGGCTTGTTCACAGGGTTGCATTCACAGTGTTTTAAGAGCAGCAAGAGAGCAAGCCGCAGTATACAAGCACTTTATAGTTTCAGCTTAAGTTACATTCACTGCAGTTCCAATGACTAAAGCAAATCATACAGTCAAGTCAGGATGGTAAAATAGATTATGTCTCTTAACACAAAGAGCTGGAAGACGAATTGCAAATGGATACAGATGGGGGGAAGAACTAATTTGTGGCCACTTTTGCAGTCTACTGCATATGAGAAAGTGCAATTCTACCATATTCCCCTGAAGAATGAGAAATAGAAATATCAATGAACAGAACTAATGAGTATTATTGCTGAAGAATTTCTGCGAGAAGGGAAAGATCATGGCCATATATAATGAAATACATAATTGGAGCCAACTTTGGAACTCAGCTTGACTTAGAAGAAGCAAAGTATTTTCCATGGCAAGTACCACAAAGTATATTATAATAATCCAATAACTTGACTTTAGTGTAAGCTCAATAAACATAGAGATAGGAGTCTAGGTGATTCACTCCTGTATTCTCAGCATCTAGTGCTGTTCCAGGCATTTAATTGGTTCCCAGTATTTTTTTTTTATTGATTTGACAAATATTGAGGCTATCTATAAAGCCAACGATAGAAAAAGAGTCATATCCAAGATGATCCCCTACACTGAAAATCTAGTTACTTACAAAGGAATTTTCCTAGAACAACAGATACATGATATGAAAATGTCAATGTTCTTTGGAAAGATGTTTTTGTTCTGGTAGTTCCTACGTAAATTATATCAGTTATTTATTGCTGTGTAATAAAATAATCCATAATTTAGCTGCTTAAGAGAGCAACTGTGTGTTATTCTTCAAAAGTCTACAAGTCAGATTGCCAGTTCTGCTAATCTGGAGAGGCTCTTCTGATCTTGGCTGGGCTGCTAAATCTAAGGTGGCCTCACTCTGGTCTGGAGTTTGGCTCCCTATTTGCTGGGGTAGTGGGAATTACTGAACCATGTGTTCAATCATCCAGAGGCTGACTACAGTTTATTTACATAGTGGCAACACATGAAGCACAACAAGAGAGTAATATGCAGGGTGGCTGGATGGCTCAGTCAACTAAGTGTCTGCCTCCGGCCTGGGTCATGGTCCAGAATCCTGGGATCATGCCCCAAGTTGGGCTCCCTGCTCAGCAGGGAATCTGCTTCTCCCTCTCCCTCTGCTTTTCCCTCTGACTCGTGTGCTCTCTCTTACTCGCTCAGCACTCTCTCTCTCAAATACATTTTAAAAATCTTAAAAAAAAAATGCAAGTGCTTTTCAAGACTTTGTTTGCATTGTTTGCTTGCCACTGCTCCATTGGCCAGGGCAAACCACTTGCCCAAGCCCCAAAAGTGAATAAGAGGACACTAACAAATGGCATGGATATAGAAAGGTGTGAGCAAATTACAGTCAATACTATAATCAAACCACCATGAATATCCAAAACTGATATAGTTTGTTTGTTGTTTGTTGTTTTTAGAGAGAGAGGTGCATATGGGGAAGGGGCATAGGGAGAGTGAGAGAGAGAGAATCTTAAGCAGCCTCCACACTCAACAGGGGTGAGCCAGGCTCAATCTCATGATCCCCAGATGGTGACCTGAATCAAAATCAAGACCTGAGTGTTAACTAACTGAGCCATCCAGGATCCCTAGCACATCAATAGTTTTTATAGTGTACCAAGTATAGATATAAAGCACTGGCAAAATTAATGGTTTCTTGATTTATCCGATCACTGGGCAGTTAATTCTTTTTTTTTTAAATTAACATATGATGTATTATTTGTTTCAGGGGTACAGGTCTGTGAATCATGAGTTTTACACAATTCACAGTACTCACCATACCACATAACCTCCCCAGTGTCCATCATCCAGCCACCCTATTCCTCCCCATGTCCTGCCCCTCCAGCTGCCCTCAGTTTGTTTCCTAAGGTTAAAAGTCTCTTACAGTTTCTCTCCCTCCCCAGTCCCATCTTGTTTCATTTTTCCCTCCCTTTCCCTCATGAGCCCCCTGTCCTGCCTCTCAAATTCCTCATATCAGAGAGATCATATGATAATTGTCTTTCTCTGATTGACTTATTTCGCTCAGCATAATAGTCTCTAGTTCCATCCACATTGTTGTAAATGGCAAGATTTGGGGGTTTTTTGATGGCTGCATAGTATTTCATTGTGTATATATACTACATCTTCCTCATCCACTCATCTGTTGATGGACATCTAGGGTCTTTCCATAGTTTGGCTATTGTGGACATTGTTGCTATAAACATTAGGACGCACATGCCCGTTTGGATCACTACATTTGTATCTTTAGGGTAAATACCCAGGAGTGTGATTGCTGGGTCATAGGATAACTCTATTTTCAACTTTTTGAGGAATCTCCATACTGTTTACCAGAGTAACTGCACTTGCTTTCGCTCCCACCAGCAGTGAAGGAGGGTTCCGCTTTCTCCACATCCTCACCAACATCTATCGTTTCCTGACTGGTTAATTCTAGCCATTCTGACTGATGTGAGATGATATCTCACTGCGGTTTTGATTTGTATTTCCCTGATGCTGAGTGATATTGAGCATTTTTTCATGTGTCTGCTGGCCATTTTGATGTCTTCTTCGCAGAAATGTCTGTTCATGTCTTCTGCCCATTTCTCTTTTTTTTTAAGATTTTATTTATTTATTTGATAGACAGAGATCACAAGTAGTCAAAGAGGCAGGCAGAGAGAGAGGGGGAAGCAGGCTCGATCCGATCCTAGGACCCTGAGATCATGACCTGAGCCGAAGGCAGAGGCTTTAACCCACTGAGCCACCCAGGTGCCCCTCCTCTGCCCATTTCTTGATTAGATTATTTGTTATTTGGGTGTTGAGTTTGATAAGCTCTTTATAGAGTTTTGGATACTAGCCCTTTATCTGATATGTCATTTGCAAATATCTTCTCACATTCTGTGGGGTTGTCTTTTGGTTTTGTTGACTGTTTTCTTTGCTGTGCAAAAGGTTTTTATCTTGATGAAGATAACATGTTTTATCTTGATGAAGTTCTTGATGGGCAGTTAATTCTTAATCTGGAGTACACTTTAATAGAATATGATGTAAACATACAAATAAATTGGAGTAGTTTGAAATATTCATTTTTCATAGCAGAGAAATAGAAAATTTACAGAGGGGTATGACTAGGGTCATGTTTTTTGAGACAGTAACCAAAAATGAAAGCTGTTCTTTTACTTAGGCACAAAAACCCCCAATATACTAGTAGGATTGCAAAATACCTACTCAAATATGAATTATCAACATGTAATATATAAACATAATGTACATTTCTAATTTAATAAAATTGAAACACTTTTGTATGAATTTGATATTTATAATTGCAAGGCACAAATATTCAATGCCTTAATTAACTATTAAATGATTCATAATTCTGATAATTCATTTTTCAGTAAGTTTTATTAGCTGCTTTAAAAATATCACAATTTCCTATATTTCCTTTAGTTCTGAACTATAATGCACTGCACTAATCAGAAATCTAAAAATCAAAGACAAATTTGATCAACCAATTATTTAAGGCATGAAACATAGTCCCCATCCAGAAAATTTCTAATCAACCACGTAATCATATTATGCAAAATTTTATGCAAACATCTTAGATTCATCTGGGTTTATGAGCCAAAGATTTCTCAGCATTCTTTTTCTTATAAGAGAATGGACTCCAAGGACACCATCATCTCAGATATACATGCTGTGCATTTAATTTCAATACTTCAGTTAAATAATTAGAGATATCTAAAATAGATGAATGATTTTGTCTTCTTGATGCATTTCCAGATATCATCAACATCTCTTTTGCACATTTTATAGGGAACAAAGAAAATTTCACAGCAGGGAATAAAAATTGAGAAAGCAGAAATAGTGATGCACCTCATTTTTACATTATAATGTCTACTTATTTCCTATCCTAAGACTATTCTTAATATACATAAAAATGGACATGATAGTTGATCCAATATTGTCACTCATCTCAGTGTGGTATCTCAGATTTTTTTTCTTGGTGTTCTTTGTTTAGTTATACCACTAGGAATTTTTTAAGCATTACTATTGTACCCTGTTACCATCTTGTTGGACACAATTTTCACTGTATTAAGAAGATTTAGGCCCTAAACTGACAGGATAACCAATATAAAATTAGAGTAAACATGTTTTCTAATTTTTTTTAAACAAAATCATATACCTTTAGCTTGGCATCTGAATTTAATACTATTTACCATCTATTTTCTCTTATATCCAACCAGATGATAATAGGAGCTGATCTATCAGTATTTTTTTTGTGTCCACTTGAAACAACTCCCTCAGCCTAACTCATTATCACTTTCATTTTCAGCCCTTTAATAATTTCAATGTATTATATGCTTATTATGGTATTTTGATCCAATTTAATCCAATTGCATGGTTTAGTATCAAAATCAAATAAAAATGATATCTATATCACCTAGACTATTATAGTTTAGAGAGAGTGCAGATCTTATAGGTCAATTCTCTATTTTTGCAGATAAGGACATTGAGGCCCAGAGAGGATAAGCAATTTGTGTAGGTCACACAGTTTATAATTAGTAATACTTAAACTAAAGATCATATTTCCTACTTCCTAATCTTGACCCTTTTTACTATGATGATAGCCACCACTTTTGAACACTTCTTTGCATTATTAATTCATTTAACCTCTACCATAACCCTACGCAATAAGTACTGTTATTATTATTCCCATATCTCAGAGAAGGAATTATAAATTGGCTCAATGAAGTTAACTTATCCAGTGTCACTTAGCTAGTTAGTGGTGGAACTGGAATTTCCATTTCTGTCTTTCCAAATTTAACCATTACTTTACATCGGCAAAGCAGAAAAGAAGGTGATAAAGCTGTCTTGTAAGGAATCAGAAGTTGAGAAACTTGGGCTTTATCTGATTTTCATGAGAGACTACTGTTGATTCGGAGGAAGATAGTAACACAAACACAGAAATATGGTCTCCCAGTATTTAAAATATTATTCAGACAAACTAGGCTTTCTGCTGGCCCCCATCTCACACTTCCATGCTGTTCTACTCTCATGAAGCTTGTTCAGTACCTCCAAACAAAATCATAATGACTCCCTCCTATGTTCTTGAAACATTTTATTTATATTTTTCCCATGGTGTTATCACATTCTTCCACATATTATAATTATTTGTGGATGTATCTTATTGCTCCACTCTATCACCTTGCAGATTGTGAAGTCAAGGCCTGGGTTTTCATCATTTCTGTATCCCATTCTACACTTATTTGGTACCAAAGAGACTTTTGTTGAGTTGAAATGAAATGGTAGGAAATCGGGAATTTTAGAAGAATATAAGAAAGATAAGACTTCTTTCACCCCCACCCCACCAACATTCTCAAGCTCTACTCATAAATCCAAATTTCTTTTTCATCCTTAATGTCAGGACAGTAACAAAAGGAGATGGCATGGTTGCATTTTACAAGGGTTAGATTTGAAACCAAGAAATTAACAACATTTTGCATTTCTGCATGCTGAAACTCCTGGTACAGAATAAAGCATAATATCTTATATGAATAAATCTCATTCTTTACTTCCTAAAAGGACATAACAAACAGAAATATGAACAATTTGCAAATTTGGAATTGTTTTTCCATGCTGTTAATAATAGCTAAACTTTGGTTCTCAGTTTTGACATATGGAATATACTTATTTTGATATGAAAATAGTACAAAATACCAGTATATTATGAAGAGGTCTAACAGTTAACCTCCAAAGAGAATTCCAATGGATTGAAGATGTTTATTTTGAAATATTATCATAACACGGTAAATATGATAGTGGCCCATATCAATATCCACCTAGAGAATAGAGGTGAAATAAAAGTAGAAAAGAAAGAAGCAATTAAATTAAACTACAATTCACCTTCATAAAGAAGAGATGGGAATAAAAATGTGAAGTTGGTATAGCTTTAGAACCTTTTAACTTAGTAGTAAGTATGTTGAAATTATATCATATTTGAAGATTTAAATTATAATATAAAATTTAAATGGTAATTAATAATCACTTATGCAACCATGGAAGGTAAAGAACAGTCTAATATTATCCTGTTACGGGCTTTCAAATTTAATAGGCAAAGTCGCCTGATCTTATTCTTATGCACTAAAGTCATTAAGCTCTAAATCAGAAACTCGAAAGAAAAAGAAATCTAAATATAAAACTCAGCAACTATTTTGAATATCACTGGTCTCCATGATTTCCTTCTCCATTGTTCCCAGGACATAGAGACTAACAACGCAGAAGTTTGAGATGGGAAATAGGGCTAAAAGCCTGGGATTGGTTGAAAGATAGTGTAAAGAGCTGTGAGAACTACTTCTTCCTCTACTACTCCCTCCCACCAGGTACAGCTAGGCTTTATCCCAACTCCTGAAAGAGATAGGCAACGTGTTCTGTGGAGAAATTGGACTGGAGAGATTATGGATTTCAGGGCACCAAGTATAGTAGGAGTTGGGCTAAAATTGCAAACTGAACACAGATTATTAAGTAAAGCTTTGCTAATTCCTCCCAGCTTGTTCCTACAATACACATAATCAGATTTGTACTTTTTAGCAGGCAACTGGAGATCCTTCTCAAGAGAAATTAAAAAGTATCATAGAAAAGCCTTACAGATGCTGACATCTGAAAATGTCCCCAGTGAAAAACTGGCCTCGTGCATGATCACATTTAACTCAGAGTTAAGTCCACCAGCCATACAGCCCACCCATGTACACAGAGCCTCCAATAAATGTTTAAGGGTTTTACGCATTGGCTGCTAAGAGCCCTTAGACGTTTGAGGAAAATACCCAATGTGAAAGAGACCAAAATAAGCAGATAAAAGCAATTCAGAGAAAAACAGAATATTTGGGAATAGAAGAAGACTTCCAGTTAATTATAATTAACATCCTCAAAGAGATAAGAGAAGATATTTCATCATTAAAACAAGAATTACTTTGAAACAAGATGCCATGGAAACCAAGCACAATAAGAAATCAAGAAAGAGCTCTTGGAAATTAAAAATATGTCAGAGGAAATTAGATGAAATTTAAGGGAAGTATTGAAATAGAGTATTTCTTCAAAGTAGCATTTAAAAAAGATATGGAGATGGAGAAGAAGAGATAAGAAAATTTCAAGATCAGTCCATGAAGTCCAATATCTGACCAATGTGAGTTCTAAGAAGAGAAAACAGAGTAAACCAAAGAAAGGTATTATCAAAAAAATAATAAAAGTGAACCTCTAGATTAAGAGGTGTCATTCCAAAACACATAATCATGAAATTTTAGGATCCCAAGAATAATGAGAAAATTTTAAAAACTAGAGAATAAAAGTAGACCATGTGTAATGGATAAGGAACAGAGTACTATTGGACTTTTCAATAGATGACAATGGAGCAATGTCTTAAAAATTAAAATTAAAAATGACCTCCAATTTACAATTCTAAATTCAGTCAATTAGGGGAATAAGTTAGGTATTTTTCAGGCTTACAAGGTCTCAAAACATTTACCTCTTATATACTCCTTTTCAGGATGCTACTGGGGAATGTGCTTCTTCCTAACAAACAAACAGGGAATCCAACATAAGATGAGGAATGGCTGTTACAGGAAGGGCAGCTGGCAGCAGGCCCTGAAAGCAAGTCCAGATGTGATTAGGATGATGGAAGGATCCACGGAGGAATTTCCTGGGACAAAATGAAACAGAAATTTTATAACAGGTTTGATTTATGAAAAATTAGAAATTGGAGTGCTATTGGAGGGAGCAAAAAGAAGTAATAATAGGCCCATAGGTAACTTAGAAAATAGAAAGATTCTCAGTGTCTGTCACTTTGAATTTTTATTTCTGTTTCTCTAGTGTCTAAAATAGTGCCCAGCATGGAAGAAGATCTCAATGAGTGCTTACTCAATAGGTGGACAGATGGATGGATGGATGGTTGCTAATAATAAACAACTTTGTGCGTTCCTCCATCAGCACTCAGCACAGTTGCTTGAACATAGATAAACCTCTATGAATATGCATTGAATTGTATGAATGCAGATTGTTTATTTATTAGACAAGCTCTTTGCATTAGTCAGGTTTCTTTGTTTTGAAGGACAGAAATTAAATTTAAATTTGTTTAATGAAGGAAGGGAATTTATTAAAATTCTGAAAAATACAAGATGATAGCTTTAGTCATAGAATGGATCCAGGTACTCAAAAATAATCTGCTTCTGTCTCTTACCACTGCTTTCCTCTGGGTTGTTTTCATTTTTAGATCAGCTCTTCCCTAGCTAACGTGGCCATGAGCAGTTATAGACTTAATCCTCCAGATTACCAAACACCTCTTTTTTAGTAGTTACTCCAAAATCTAGAGCTGATTCACAGTTTATCAATTTCCTGAGCCAATTATTATGATCAAGGTAATGAATTTGATTGGTTAGGACTGGGTCACATGATGAATTCTAGCATCATGAATCAACTTCACCCAAACCACATGGACTCAAAATGAGGGAGAAATGGTTCCTCAAGGGAATACGAGGGCACTATTACCAGAAGGGAATATAAACATCCAGACAGGCAAAAACAAAGAACTCATTTACTGAAAAAAATTTACCTGCTTTACCCTGACCTCCATAGGAAAGGCAAATATGCTTCCAAATATGCCTTTTGGAACAGAAATAATGTTTGAGAATGTTTGTTAAATGTGACTTTATTTTTCCTTATATCTCACGTGACCATTCTCATTTCTTGACATATAAATTGTGGACCAGCTCTGTTCAATAGAAATATGATGTGAGACACAATGCGAGCTACATGCACAACTTTAAATTTTCTAGTAGCCACATTTAAAAATTAATAATGAAATTAATTTTAAGGGTATATTTTATTTAGTCCAGTACATCTAAAAGATCATCATTTCTACATATAATCAACATAAAAGTTATTAAAATGAGGTATTTTACATTCTTTTTCTGTCTTAAGTTTTTGAAATCCTATATGTATTTCACACTTATGGCATGTTTCAATTCAGATTAGCCACATTTCATAGTTAACGTGGATAGAAGCTACCATACTGGGCATAACATTTCTGGTCTGTGAAAGCTTTTATATTCTATTAAGTAGAGTCTTTATGCTCTCCCTCCCCCAGCAAATTTCCTCCCTTAAAAATTTCCTCTTTCCACTCTAGCCATCTTTCTTTCTCTAATCAAATAGTATAATGCCCAAATAGGACAATGTTAATTAATTCACAGTCTTATGATTTGGAAAAGGGAATAAAGACAAGTGTTCACATAGTTTTCTATTTTTCAAGAAGAAGAGCTGAAATGACATGGCAAATCACACTGGTGCTTTCATTCAGCATAAGTTAAAGCAATATGAAACAGATTATCACATCTTGATGACAATTATGGTTCTATTTGGCAGGAAGAAGTGAAGAAAGAATTTGGCCTGGTAGCATTAAGTAGCTGCCCAGATAGGTTCTACAAGAAATAAGGAGAGAGAAGAATCAAGTTTCCCCACATGCAGCTAATGAAACAGTTGCATCATGGTGTTGGGGGAAGCTCAGTTGCTAAGATAGAATGCCTGTTTACACACCTCTATGACTCAAAGGGGTCTGGTTTGTACATACTCACTTTTGAGAATAATCTTCAGATGTGCTCTCTATGCATTTAAAAAGAAGACTCTTTTTTTCATTATGAATCCCTTGATCTGTCTGAGGGTTTATTTTGACACTTAAAAGATTATATAAAATGTAATGCTGAAGCAGCATTTTCTTTTAAAGCTTTGGTTGTAGAGCACTCTAAGTTAAGATAGATTTAAAAAAGTAAAATAAAATAAAAAACCCTTCAAAATGTCAACTTCTTTGGGACGTATCTCTCATGACTTTCTCAGTTCAAAGAAAACCATAATACAGTTTAGTCTTGAACAATGCAGGTGTCAGGAGTGTCAACCCCCCACATAGTTGAAAACCCAAGTTTTGGCTACCCAAAAACTTAACTAATAGTCTACTATTGACCAGAAGCCTTATAGATAACACAAACAGTTGATGAACACGTATTTTGTACGTCATATCTATCTATCTATCTATCTATCTATCTCATATATTGTATTTTTATAATAAAGAAATCTAGAGAAAAATAACATGTTAAGAAAACCATAAGGAAGAGAAATTATATCCACAGTACTGTACTGTATTTATTTTTTAAATTCATGTTTAAGTAGACCTATACAGTTCAGACCCATGTTGTTCAAGGGTCAAAAAAAAATATATATATATATGACAGGGGCACCTGGATGTCTCATTCAGTTAAGTGTCTGACTCTTGATTTTGGCTAAGGTCATGGTTGCAGGGTCATGGGATCTGCCTGGCATTGGGCTTCGAGCTGGGAATGGAGCCTGCTTGGGATTCTCTCTCTCCCTCTCCCTCTGTCCCTTCCCCATGGCCCTCACCTCAAAAAATGTGAATTCAACTTTGCTTTTTTAGTATGATTGGAATGTATATACAGATAAAAAATACTGTTTATTTTTTACAGAACTATCTTGAACAACTTGCATTTATACAAACTGGGTGATTTGATTTTCAAATGTCAGTATTTGATACACACCTAATCATAATGTATATCTTTTCATCAGAAAGCAATACCTCACACATTAAAATTCCACAGACTTTTTTTTAAGATTTTATTTATTTATTTATTATTGACACAGAGAGAGAGAGATCACAAGTAGACAGAGAGGCAGGCAGAGAGAGAGGAAGGGAAGTAGGCTCCCTGCTGAGCAGAGAGCCCAATGCGGGGCTCGGTCCCAGGACCCTGGGATCATGACTTGAGCCAAAGGCAGAGGCTTAACCCACTGAGCCACCCAGGCGCCCCTCCACAGACATTTTGGGCACTTAACATTTGTCAAGTACTACTATAGTAGGTGCTGGGTTTTCAGTGATAAGTCAACAGAATGTGCTCTTGGGATTATGGCAGTATTCGCATACTTCCCTTTTAGAAGTTACATCTCAATTTCCCTTTAAGACCATTCCCTCTCCTATTCTCAATTTATCTGCCTTCTATGGCACTGACTTCATCTCCTGGGAGTAGGAGACCCAGGACTGGCCAACCAGAACATGGTGTTCCCCTGGCATAGTGCTTGACTCAAGTATAGGCACATTACCTGCCCAGGGCTAATGAGACACAGTGAGGTTTGGGAAGGCCCTTGCTCTTTTCCACTACATGTGCAATCAGCTATTCTGGGTTCAAGAGTGATGCCAACACCAAGGAACAAATTCATAAAAGGTGAGTAATGAGCTCTGTCTAAAGCCTGGGACACAGGATGAGAAAAGAGTAAAGCAAATGGAGGCAAGGAGTTGGGGAAGGGTGGGAGCATGTTGGAGTTTGGAAAAGGAAAGAGCATTTCAGCCAGATAATGTAAGACTAAAAGCAGATAGAGCATGATGAATAGGGAAAAACCTTAAACAATTAGTCTGCAGAAAAGACAAAGTGACAATAAGAGAGTTATCAGAAAAGACACTGGAGAGAGAGTCATCTTAGCTCCCATGTTAAGGAACATTGCACGGGGGTGCAAGGATCATTGATATGGTCATATTTTTATTTGATTCAGGAGCTAATAAGGTTTGGAAATAGACGACAATAGGGAGAAGGCAAAGAGGAAATTAAATTTTTATTTATTTTATTCAATTGGAATTTTTTTTTTTTTGTGCAAGTAATATATACATATGATTTCAGAGTAAACTAGTACTATTTTTTTTAATGGGGGGAAAAAACCCCACAATAGTCTGCCTTGCCCTTCCTCAATCCCAGTCCTGTTCCCCAGAGCAAACTACTTTTAATTTTTAACTGTTAATATTTGTTCTTGGGGTCAGTTAGGGTTGCGATACAGTTGTATCTTATAGAATTTGCACGACTCCATGTGGCATCCCTCAATTACCTCTAGCATCTCTAAGTACTATGTATCTACCACTATTTCTTGATTTCAATTTTAGATATTAACAAACTACCCATTTCCCCTACCTCCTATCTTTCATTACAGTTATACCACTATTTTAATATATGTTTTTAAATACATTTGTGATTATTATGGGTGGAAATGTATTCTCCCAAAATTTATATGTTGAAGTCTAACCTCCCTGGTTAGAGGTTATTTGCAGACAATGTCCTTAAAGAGGTGATTAAGTCAAAATGACAGGGCCTGGTGTGCTTAGAAGAAGAGGAAATTTGGACACAAAGAGACACTGGCAATGTGTGCAAAAAGAAAAGTCCATGTGAGGACACAGCAAGAAGGTGGCCATCTGCAAACCAAGAAGAAATGACTCACATTGAAATCAATTTTGCCCACGTCTTGATCTCAGACTCCCAGCTCTGGAAATATGAGAACATAAGTATCTGTTGTTTAAACTACTCAGTGTGTACTATTTAGCCCTAGCAAATTCATATAATGATTAAACTTTAAAATATATTTTTTATTTTATATATATATATTTTTTGTTTATATATATATGCATATATATACTTTTATTGCTATTTCATCATTATAGACAGTATTTCTATTTCTCAATTTCTCAAGATGTCATTTCTCAAGATGAAGGCTTTTAACACCCTTACCTTTGGATTTGCTCTTTCTGTCCCTTTTAGTTTCCACTTTCCATCATTTGTATTTTTATATCAAGTTTGATAAAATTTACAGTCTATCTGGTGACCATATTGAAATCTTCCGTGCTTTACAGGTTGATCTTAAAAATTGATAATCAGAGTAACTCATCTATGTGTTATGACTGTGTTCACTTAATAGCTTTGAAGTTTATTTTTTTATATTCCTAATTTTACTTATCTCTTCCTCTCCCTCCTTCCCTGCTTCCCTCTCTTTGTCTCTTTCAACCTGACAGACCTATGGGTTTCCTTAGATGAGGTAGGCTTGGCTAGAGTTGCAGGTCAGGTTTATATGCACTCTGCGTGTCTCATTCTGGGATCTGAGGCTGCTTGGGGATGGTCTCATCATGAAGATGGCAGAAGTGCGTGAGAGAAGACAAGAAAACTACTTAAATCCTCTTCTTATACCACATTGGCTAACATGCCATTGGTCAAATCAAGTCATAGCGTCAAGTCCAAAGTCAGTGGGATGGGATGTATATTCTGCCAACAATGATCCTTGGCAAGATTGTGGGAGGGAAGGAAGAATTTTGAGCCGATCATATAATCTAC
The DNA here is from genome assembly GCA_004024625.1 of Mellivora capensis. NCBI lineage: Eukaryota > Metazoa > Chordata > Mammalia > Carnivora > Mustelidae > Mellivora > Mellivora capensis. Next base: position 2,524 of record PISX010015177.1, on the reverse strand, counting down.
CACAGGAACCAATGGCTGTGGTCAACTGCCATAGTTTTCCCCCAAATATTTGCTTAATTCCTTTAGAGAAGAACACTACTGTTTTTGTTTTTCCAGGTAAATCCCTGCTTTTGTTAAAGATAATATACATTAAAAAAAGTTCACACATGTAGATTATAAGGCAATAACATCTAATAGTACCTTACATAAAGCAAGTCCTCAATAAATATTTGAACAAGTAAATGAATGAATGAGTGAGCAAAGAGAAACTAGTTTCTTTGTTTTAAAATGGAGCACTTGGAAAGATGGGGAAGTTTAAAAAATATTTATCTTTTTCTCTCCCAGATAATTGAGACAGTTTCAGAGTCATCCATGAAAATGTACCTTAAATGTATTCACTCTTCTAATAACTGAAGCTGTTCAGTGAATGTTTCATTTTCATTTTTTAAATACATGGAAGACTGGTTTAAAATTGTTCGCTTCACTAAAAAAATACTATCATACAGGATAATTTGCTTGAAAAATTTAGGATTTCATGGTATAGCATTTGAACTCAAGTGGGAAATATTTCATATTGTCAAAGTCACAAAAAATAAATTGTTATCAGCCATCTCATTTTAATTGAAAAAGGACTGACCTGAAATATATGGGAAAAAATAAGCCAAAAAGGTGAATTTTCCCAATCTTTTTGATTTTTTTAGATTTATTTATTTATTTAAGAGGGAGGGACAGATGGAGAGAGATGGTGCATAGGGTGCAGGGGTAGAGGTAAAGAGAGAGGGAGAGAATCTCTAGCAGACTCCCCACTGAGTATGGAGCGCTAACATTGGACTCCCTCTCAAAACCCTCAGATCATGACTTGAGCTGCAACCAAGAGCTGAACACTTAACCAACTGAGTCACCCAGGATCCTCTCCTAATCTTTTTGTAGGACTACATTTACAAGCTTCAATTTTAAGCCTGGATTTGCAAACATTCTAGAATTAGAATGTACTTGCATAATGATTTTGTTTTTTAAAATGTTAAAAAAAACAATTAGTAACTAGTAAATTGTATTAAAAATAACTTACCTGATTAATCTTTTTAGCAAAGATGAAAAACAAAAAAGTCACTTGGGCCGGCACCATGGATTTCATTCATGTAATGAAGCCAACTGAACGGCTGCTTTAATAACCTTGGTTTGATTTCTTTCTGAAAGTGTTCTTATGATAAAATGATGAATTTGGTATTTCAGTAATCTCTGTGATGTTAATGGAATGTGGGTTTATACTGCGGTGGTAGAGTACCCACTCTAAAATGCATAGTTTGCCTTTACCATCTTGCTTACTTTATTTAAATACTCTGTTCCATCTGCAGATGGAGACTAGCGTTATACGACCAATAAGTTCTATATTCATATCTTGTTCTGAATATACCTCATTGTCTCTTGGGCCATTGATATCTCTGTATTTCAACCAGTTAATTTTTTTCTCCCACAGTGCCTATGATAGAGACTTGGTAAGGTCGTAGTTGGATAAGGAAAATTTTAATATTTTAATTTTCAAAATATTGGGGGGGGTGAAGAAAATTTTCGTTGTCACAGACTGTTTCAGGTTAAGGAAACGTCTATTCTTGAGAGTTTAGATCACAGGATTAAGCTTGCTAATCATTGGCAAAATGTATTTGTGACAGTCATTAGTATCTAATCACCGTATTTATTTTGCAAAGGCAGTTCTGTGTCATAAGCAGCAAGGAAATTTTGCATAAAGTCAAATTTCTAAGCATAAAGAAATGATTCCACAATATGCTTTTTGTGCAAACTCAGGTGCCAAGTCGACCATATCACTGGTTGTATAAAGAGGACTTCCTTGAATTCACTACAGCTTCTGCCTTGGAATAAGACTTCTATCCAACAGAGGTGGGAATGGAGAGGATGATGAAGCAGGGGAAAAGGTATCTGCTAAGTTGATAGTAGACGGGGTTTTTGTTTGTTTGCTCATTTTTTTTCCCTTTGCTTTTGGGTTTTTTTTGTTTTTTTTTGTTTTGTCTCTGTTTATTAACCTTACCTGACAAAACAAGAAGCTATGAGGCAAGCATATTAAATTCCTAGGACTGCTATAACAAAGTATCACAAACTGGCTGGCTTAAAACAATATAAAGATATTATCTTACAGTTCTGGAGGTCAGAAGTCAGAAAGCAAGTCTTAGGCAGGGACTTTCTCTCTGAAATCTGTAAGAGCATACTTCCTTGCCTCTTCAGGCTGCCGGTGACTTGCTGGCAATCTTTGGAGATCCTTACTGGCAACTGCATTACTCTGATCTCAGCCTGTATTGTCCCTGTGTGTCTTTGTCTTCATAGGGTGGCCTTCTTATAAAGACACCAGTCATTTTGGATAAGGGGCTCATGCTGATCTAATATGACTCCATCTTAACTTTTTACATCTCCAATGACCCTTTTTAAAAATAAGGTCACATTCTAAAGTGCTGGTGGCTAGGGCTTCAGCATGTCCTTTTTGTGGCAGGAGAAGGACGGGTGAAAAATTCGATCCATAACAGAATATGAAGCA